>VWZG01013253.1:224920-238588 GCA_013396735.1 Grallaria varia | reverse complement strand
AATCGTGTTTCCCCTGGATTTGCAGTGGCTCGATCCTTAGGAGCGGGGGTGGAGTGTTTAAAAAGATCATATGTAGCATTATATTTTTAGTTTGGTGGTGGATGGATGGAAGAGGTAGTGAGAAGCCTTTGCAGCCCTGCCTGTTGTTGGTTAGATTGAGGCAGAGACTTGGCTGCGATTGGGACGCGACTGTGACATGGGCATCGATCGCTTCCATTGAGAGCAATGCAAAAACACAGCCTGGGTATGTAACACTCTCAGTGCCATCAACACTTGTTTTACTTTATGTTTACTGGCAAAACTGACAGAACGATCCGGACTGCTTTTCTTTGAAATAAGGACTACAAACATTTGGATGGGAAGGTGCACAGAGAAGATCGTGGAAATAAACGGGGGGTTGAAGGTTGGGGGGTGTGTGGGGGGAAGAGCCTTAATCATCATTGCTCCACTTCCTATTCAACTGCCTGTATTTAAAGAGTTTCTCTCTTTTCTCGACTGGGGGATCCTACTAAACTGGTTGAAATGAAAAAAAAAAAATCAGATTATCAACCTTGAGGGAATATGTGCTAGTTTTCAGGTTTTGCGGTTTCAGCTGGTAGGAAGGCACACAAAATAAAAGATGGCTAGCCAGCTGTTTTAACCTCTTGCACCTGGCTCCAGAGCTGGGGCTCACCAGGATTATTCAGTTATTCGTGCTATCTGTGCTTGAATATTTATAGTGTACGATCTAGAGATCCACACAGTGCATTGTAGCATTTCTTTATCCTTTAGTCGTGGGCTTTTAGGACTTTGCCAACATAAACACGTATTCAATAGTTTTCATTTTTATGATAATGAACATAGAGGGTCAATGAAATATAGAGGGAAAAGTCGTAAATCTGCAAAAGTGAAACCTACCCAAGGAACAAAGAAAGGTCAGGTAAACCATCTGTGTAAGTCACAGCAATAGTACCTGCTGTGTGGTTTATGCAGTGATACTGCTTTATTATTCTCTAAAATGAAACTTATCCGCTAGATCGAGTTAAAACTAAAGGAAAGCTGTGGAGATGGTAAAATAGCATTGCGTGCGTCTTTCAGAATAGGGTGACAGTTGTGTTCCTCAATTTTTGTACAGTTTAGGTTTATTTGTAAAGATGGTGCACCATCAAAGATCCTATAAAGGGGGCTGAGAAAAATCACTGTTTAATATTGCAGAATTTACTGCTTCCATTCTGACCATAAGCCTAAATTTACACAATGAAATTTGATTATCTCTAATAACAATATTAGATCCTGCACTGGATGGATGAGAATTGAGGTGGTTTTGTTGATTGCAAGGGTTTAATGTTGCATTTCAGAATCTGATGTGGTTTAGCCTCCCTTCCATTAACTGGAAAACCCCTGAGGTTTTACAATTATTTCTTAAAGATAATACATTTAAGATTGCATTGGTAGGCTGAAGAAAAGTCATAAAGGCAAGAAGGGAAGCCCTTAATAACTCTTGAGATTCAGACATGTTCAGCAGTTAGATTGGCTCTGACTTCACCAAGGGTCGACAATGTGTCATTTCCATGAAGCCAAATTGCCCTCTGCCTATATGATATTAATGTGCAAATCAATATTTCAGGGATTAAATTTCCCTTCTTCATTTTTTATGGTTTCTACCTCAATAAGTCTCAAGTCTATTAGAAGAGGCTGGATGATTTAAAATCTTTCACTGCAGAATGGCTTGTCGTAGCCTTGTTTCACAGACCGTTTTTTGGATTTTTGTTATAAAAGACTAAAGGCATTCCAAAGAAGTTGATAGTCAATATAGGGACATGCTCACTATTGTAAAGCCCTGATTCGATTAAGAGCTAAAAAGGTATTGAAAATATAATATACATGTTTATATAATATATATACATTCTACTGCTTTAAAAATATTGTGTTAATCACCTATTGATTTATTTCAAAATCAATTGAAGCTCCTTTCTTATTAGTGATTTGTTCAGCATTCTTCAGCCTTGTTGTTAATTTTCTTAAGCAGCATGCATGAATTAATCTGCTGGTAGAATGTGTTTTGTGTTTCCTTTGAAGCATATTTAAAACTCGACATTTTTGCCTATTTAAGCTAAGTGGTGTGAACAGTTTAGTATTGTTGTAGAACCAGGACACTGTTTTCTGCCCTTCAAATTCAGCATTGTTTTAATGAAGCTGAGGGGCATTTGGTAAATATTTTATGATTTCTGCTCAGATGCTTATCCGTAATGTTTATTAAGAGTTTCCATTGAATATTCAGGATCAGTTAAAAATTAAAATGGAGCTATCTGATCTGGAAGGAAACAATACATGACAGAAAATTTAAGTCAAAATATGAGGTTGTGACTTTATCACATAATCTTGGGAAGGCCCTACTGTCTATCATTTAGTGTTGTTTTATAGTCTTAGACCATCTGGACCAAGTTCCGCACAGCTGCATGAATTTCATATGTGATAGAACATTTTTTCCATTCAGTGTGAAATGTTCCTTCCTAAAAACGTACACCAGACTCGCTTAATTTAGTCTGCTAAAAGAAATGCACATGAAAAAGGACAAAAGGCTCTTTAATCTCTGCAAGCTGTTTGTTTTTCTTCAAGATTCCTGTCTGTTTGGGTTTGAAAAGTCATGTTTATTGAGCAGATGATTCTGAGGTGTGACATTAAGATAATATATGATTTTTGTGCTAGTTTCTGCTCTCCTAGTTAATTTGCAGATCTACTTTTTATGCCTGTCAAAACACAGTTAATCTATTCTTATTTACAATTAATCTCAATAAAATTAATCTTAACTATGCCTTAGTCAGTAGCTTAAAATATCTAATTATATTCAATTAACTGCTGTCATAGTAATTAACACTGCTTAATTGCCTTTGCATATGTTTATGTAAAGCTCATTAGTTACTGCTTGGTCTTTTTTCTTTTTCTCATTCCCATTTTTGTGGATCTGAGAGCACTGACATAAAAAGCAGTCTAGTTTTTGACTATTCGGGTCTTGAAAACCCTGTGACAATGGCAATACATGTGTTTGTAACCTGTTATATGGGTAAATATTTGTGTTTTCGTATGCTAAAAGGGTGCCAGAGCTGGGTCTCTAAAGAGCTTCCTGTCCAGCTCCCCCCACCCCTCAGTTTTTCTCCTACCCCACCACATACAAAAATGTTTTCTAGCCTGTTGATAGAAATATGAGAAGCCAGATTAAGCTTTGTGTTTATAAATGAAGAGCTTTTCTGCATCTGCCTTGGGGCTGTACCCAGAAGGCAGAGCTTTGCTGCTCCAGATTCATTCAAAGGGTTAAAGACTTGGCCAAGGTTCAAACTGAGAAGCGCCCAGGGAAAGTGCATGTGAATATGTACAAGTTTCATGTAATTAGTGCTTAATTATATTAACATATGCAAATTGTCAACTTAGGAGCTTGTTGAGCTGGCAAAGATCAGCCAGGCACAATTGCTGTATTGTTCTGAAACAATAATGGATTTCAAGTTGGATTGTGAAAACACATAACTAGCTATCTAATTTAACTCATACCATGGTGAAATTTCATTAGTCTCCATGGAGACTGGTTTAATTGTGCTGACTAATGTTCTGGGCTGCAGAATGTCCTAAAAAGAAAGCGTTGTTTGCCTAATCCACCTTACAATGACACTTGTTTGTACATGTTTCCCTTGTGTGAGAATTTGCATATGCAAATAAATAGTTTCTCTGCCCCATTTGTCATGGCTGTTCATTACCCATGAAGAGGACATTGTTACTAGGCTGTTACTGAGTCTCCCAAGACAGGATAGTGTCAACCAGTCCAGCCACATTCTTTCATAATTTGTTTCTGATTAATAGACCAGAGTGAGGCTCATTCTATTCAGGCCTCTGCAAAGGGAAGGTCAGTTCTGTCACTGAAAAGAGTTTCCGCAGCAACTGAAGTTTTTTTTCCTCTCCCTCCCCCTCCCCCCTCTTGCTTTGGCTAAAATCATCATATTTAAAATAATGTATTCTTGCTCTAAGGAATGCCGCCACTAATAATCTCTAGTTTCCTAAAGCAAAAGATAGGAAAATAAAGGAGATTCTGGTATTGGAATATTAATCCTGTTTTTGACAGAAAGGTAAACTGATATAATTGCTTTTCAGTCGAAGGAATGGGGGTTTATACAAGTGTGAAAGCATCGGAAAAGGATTAGCATTTTTTTGCATAATGAAAAGCTCTGTTGAATAGGGCACTGAATGGTTGACTGAATGACTGAGATGAAAGGAAGATGAAAATGCAGGCTCCTCTTTCTTTTTGCCTATGTTCAGCTCTCCCTAAAGTTATGTTTGTCCAAGACTTGAGAAAACAAGCAGAAGCTCAGATTTTAGGAACTTGCTAAGATGCCCTGAGTTTACATCATCATGTGAAGTAACCCGTACGAGAATAGTACAGCGAAAGGATGAGAAACACAGGTTTGTATGGAGGGGAGCTCCAGGAACATGACAGGCAAACCAAATATTGACTATTGGGTATCCAGGATTCCCAGCACTTTGCTTGGGGGAAAGAAAGAGGGAGGAGGGGGGCCGGCAGGGAGAGAAGGAGTCGCTTTAAAAGTTGCCAATGGAAATTATGTATCAACACAACACTTCAATAAAAGTTTGGTATTCAAGGAAGCGGGGTTTAGTCAATATCTGTTTTAATTATTAAACTGTTTCTCTTTTGGATAAAGTTATGAATCCTGACTCAGTGCTAAGTGTTTAAGCGGTATAGGAGCCTTCCTGGGGAAAAAAATACTCTATCCGTTTGCCTTTGAAAAGAGAGAAAGCTTACCAAAATAGCAATTGATACATGCACGTAAGGAGCGGAGTTTTCAGCGTGACTGCATCAGCGTGCTCAGGTTGTTTAAAACGTTTGGATTCTGGTAGATTCAGGTGGTGAGAAGGGCCTTGGCCTCCTCCTGCAGTCAGTGCTGGCCCCCTCGAGCTCCAGCCGGCGCAGGATCAGCCCCCAGCCAGGGCTGCAACTGGTTAGCTGTTGACAATGTGATCAGTGCTTCTAATTATGTTCTCTCAACAGTAATTAGGGCAGTTAAAATACCATAAGTGTTGAGCCACTTTTGAAAGTGGGAAGTGGTTCTTTTGTACATATGTAAATCAAATGCAGTGTGAATAATTATTTGTATGTGTGCATATTAAGTAGGCTCTCTTTTTTTTCAGGTCAACATAATTACTGATTTAGAGCTACTGTGGAAAAGTGTTGGTAGTTAGACTAAATATTAACTTATTTCAAGTTGGTTTTTTTTTTTGCTTTCAATTTGCAGAACATTTATTTGCAAATGCTTGTTAGTTCACTATTGGGCTTGATCTGATAAAATTTAAACAGTTGAAGATGCCTCTAAGAAATTAGGATTACTTGTGTATAAATGAAGTAAAACTGTAAATGCAGAAGGTTCTTGGGAATAATAAAGTCACAAAAATCCTCTCTTTTCAGGCAAACATAAAGACCTTCTAGGGGGTTTGAGTATGCTTAACTCCTAACTTTATGAAATTCCTTAAAACCTTTTTAAAAGAATAGGCTTAGGGTATGTTCTCTCATTCTGGAAGGTCTTATTAGCGTATTTCCATAAGAAAAATGTGTTAATTTAAAAAATAAATTAATTTATATTTGAAAATATTGTTAACCAAGCACCATGTGTTGTCTCTGGCAAAGTTCCAGCCACCGTAGAACTGGATAACACATGGGTTAATAACTTATGTGATGTCTGCATTCTTACTGAATGGGCAGAAATACAGCATGCTGAGATACTGGGATTCAAGATTTTAAAGAATAAGATGTAACACAAAATATGTTTATGTGAACAAATGCACAGGTAGGAGGATCTGAGACATCTATGAGTTGCTTTAACCTAGCCAGTAAAACAAACTTAGTAGGTTGCTGAGATTTGTTGTTGTTTTTAAAAAGGTAATAAACACATTTATTGATAGCGGTATTCAGCAGACCTGTAGAGATAAATTTGCTTTGCATAAATAAAAACAGGAGGTTTAATCTTTAATACATGTCACTATTCCTTTTTTAATAGCCACTCTATAGCAGTTTTATACCAGTATTTTCATTATTACTGCGGCTTTTGCCGCGTTCCAAACTAACCAGGAAAGTTTGTACCAGCCTGAAATATGGCAGACTTGTTGAGGAATTACTTTTTTCTGCTTAAACAAAATATTCTGAGAAACGGTTTAACTAAGTTATATGATCAAAATGAAAGTTCGCCATATCTAAAAACTCTGTTTTATGTTCACATTACTCAAAATCAGCTTTCAATTAAAAAAAAAAAAAAAAAAAAAAAAAAAAAAAAAAAAAAAAAGAAGAGAAAAAAGAGAGAGCAAGAGATATATTTAGACTGCAATTTGTCCAAATCATGTTTTATTTGCTTTTGGTACTTTTGAGATCATTTTAAAAGACACTCAGAAACTGGAATCTCTTTCAGACAAATCTCGCAGACTTTCTGTACTCACAGTGATCTGATCAGTTGTCCCAGCTCCTAAGAAGGTGTTATAGTCCTTCAGGTCAATAGTTCACAAACTAAAGGCTGTATGTACATGATAGACCATGGTGACTCTGAATACAAACACTTACCATATAGACTGCAGCAGTGTCTGCAGAACAAGCGATGCACACACTACACATACATTTAAAACTGTATTTAAATAGATAAACTTTCTGTTTCTGCAACAAAAAAATCCTTACGAAATGCCTGTGTTGATGTGTGCCTAGGACACATAAAACCAAAAGAACCAGATTCTTCCCATTCACCCCAAACTAAATCAGCAATAACTGCTTTGAAATTAAGGCAGTAATATGGGTGTAAAACTGGCAAGACAGGCAGTTGTGATATTAGTAGGTAAAAATCAGACCTGTAGTTACCAGTTGACAATAGTCCCATAAAATCAAATTTTAAAGGTTTCATCTCCTCTTTTTGTACTACCATTTCCATTTCTAAGGATGATATCCTTAGTGCAGAAGGTATCAGAGGGTCTGTGAAGAAGACATTTTCCAGAGAGGCTAAGGGGCTGGGGGCTCAATTCTCTTCCTTTTACCAGGTAACAGCCGAGCTGAGGGTCTGTGAGAGGCAGCTGCTGAAGACTTGCTCCTCCCTGTTTCGACACTGAGGCTGCCTTATAAATTCACCTAATTTGAGATGACAAGACACCTGTCACTGGTAGTGCTCCAGTGTTTGGGGCATTGATGGAAACCTGGAGTAATCCCAGTTATTTCCACACTTGTTCCGGAAGATGGTAGTGTAACAGATAATAATAATCTCTTTTTCATAGTAAAAACACTACTTCCTGCTTTCCCTTCATTTCTTGGGGAGGATCCTTTGGGTTTTGGTATTCAGAGGGCCAGAGCTTTCATAAGAAGAGAGGGGAAAAATATATCCTTGGATTTCCCAGGTGACATTTTAGTTTCAAATGCAGGTTTTTTTTCCTATGTAGAAACTGTGGCTGTCCACCTTCAAATAAGCTCTCCTTGTTTAATACCTAACACTTCACATGCTTTGCCCACTCCAGGAAAAAACAAGGTTATAAATGAAAAGGACCTCCTTGAACACAGAACTCATTCCTGTGGATTTTACTCAGGCCCTTTTCTATTTTTTTTAATTGAAATATGGTTATTGATTTTGTTTACAGCACCAAGGGTTTAAATTAAAGAAAATGTAGCATTTCTAAAATAAATTGTTCAGCTATATGGGATATGTCACCCCTCACTCCCTCAGTTCCTTGGAGTTTTATGAACCGTTCACCAAAAAAATAGTTTTCTTTGCCATTGCAGTGTAGTCATCTCTGGAGTAGGAAGTGGCACCCCATGCACACAAAACCATGAGCTACTCTGCTGCAGCACAGCAATGTGCTTTGAGATGTTTTCCAGCAGGAGCAACTGATTTCTGTAGGGAGGAAAAATATGATTTCTCCCTGAGTCATCATCCAGTGCACTGGGACAGACATTTCAGTGTCAGTGAAAAGCATCACTGGAGTTTTAAGTCTCAACCGGTCTGGCCCATGCGTTTCTTTCTCGCTTGATGGGTGATTTCTCCAGTATTGCTGCAGTTTCCAGTTTTGACTAAGGGCCTTTTCCAAAGTCCAGTGCCACTTCATCTATTTCCCTAGGTTTGAATCAGGCCCTTGCAAAAAAGAGTATCATCTACTGAGGCAGCCTTGACAATTCTGGCAGTGGCAGGTCAGCACTGCCAGGCAGCCACCGCTGACCCCGAGGGGAGCACTCGCTGAAATCACAGCTTTTCCCCAAGTTGGTGGAAAGGCAACAAGAGACAATGGAGTAAAAAAGTGTTCGTATTTAAATATAGCAGAAACTGGGATCTTCACGATAACTCAGCTACTACAGAGTCAATTCAGCCATCTGGAGATGGTGACATGTCAAAAAGGGGGAGGGCAGGCAGAGGAGGGGTTGTGGGGGAGAGAGTCCTTAAAAATGAAGGATTTCATTCCATGTTGAAATCTATTTTCCATGCGGGCTGCTACTTTAATGTTGAGCAGCAAAGGTCTCTGAATGGTTTTGTCCATCTAATATGTACATATTGAAACACCTAGTGTCTTGCCACAATTGGATTCTTATGTCTCTGGACCAGATTTGTTTGGCCTAGCACAGAGTTTATTGTTGAAATCAGTTTGTTTTTCAATGTTACCATTATTTAAAAATAGATTTTGAGGCTGTTTGAATTTTTAAAATACATTCAATGTTAATGATTTATAAACATTCCTAATTTCAGTTTTAGCTGTACAGAAGAGTTGAATCTGCTTTCATCGTCTTTTTTACATGATTTTAATAATTGGAGGCAAATATATTACATATCTTTTAAGTTCACTTAAAAATCTATGCAATTTAAACAAACGCTGAATTGTGTAATGGTTTGTCTGGGAATTACTTAGGCTGCACAGCGTAATAATATTTTATTAGCTGTCATTTGTTTTCAAGGAAGAAAATGGTGATTTTTATGTTGTGTGTTACATGAAAACTTGGCACTGAAACAGGACAGTCCCCAAATGTGAATTTATTAAAAAGGTGGGACAGTAGTTGCCCAAAAGGTGAAGACTTGAGAAAAATTGGGGTAGGTAATTTCTTTCCTGAAATGAAGCAGGGTACAGATTAGGAGCCATTAAGGTTTGCCAGGAGTTGCTGGTCATAGAAGCCTGTTTAAGTGCTCACTGTCAACAAGGAAATCATGGGCAGCACTTAAAGTGGCTCACCTCTGATTTATTCATAAACCTCACACGAGCACTTGGCTTTGTTCTTGCTCTGGTAAGGGGGATCTGATGCCAATAAGAACAGGAATAAAGAGCTTCTTGCATGGTCCAAAAGTGAATAGCACTTTATCTCAAAGCATGACCTCCATTCCCAAGATCTGTTGTGTTACAGTTGACTCCTCTAGATGTGTATTCTCAGATGAATTGCTGGAATACGTTACAACAAATGTATACTTTGTAAACCCTCTAGATGTAACAAGAACCGTGTAACTGGAACTTAAGTTCTAACTTGACAGAAAGGTTGTGGTATTCTTAGGAAACTGAGAGATTTCCGTTTCAGACAGTGCTTTATGTTGGTGTTTTTAATGTGAGTCAAAAAACAGTGTGATTATATGGCTGTGATTCAAATGAAAATTTTATATTCTTTAAGGGATTTGTTTGAGAAACATATTTCGATAAAAGCAGACACACAGAAATGAGAAGTGATTCAGAGACTAAAAAGGAAAAAAAATGGGTTGACTTTGTTTTTAAGCATATTTGATGGCTGCTGCTTTATTTTCATTTCTCTAAAAAAGGCAAAGTAGTGCTCACAGTCCGCGATGGGGGAAGGGACCTTTCGAAGACGGTCAACTGCCATGTTTGCACTGGGGCAGAGGTTGAGTACAGTTACTTAAATCCCCAGAGAAACATTTAGCTAATGCTAGACTCCTTCTGATCCCGTCCGAGTCTGGTTTTCTTTCCTGCTTTTAAATGAAGTTTGTTTGTTGCTATGTTTAGGTTATGTTTTTTAAACCGACTTGCATTTTCACAACAGATTTGACCAAAAGAGTCATAATGGAAGACAGTGATGAGAGTTAATGATACGTCTTTGATAAAGCAGTCCTCGTGTGCAATCTGATCACAGCCATCAGCTCATTTGTCATGGCTGAAGTGAAAATGTCAGGACCAATGAGTGTATCAGTGCTGAAGGGGGCGAAAGGGCTTTTGGAGACACTTTTGTGCTGGGAGTGGGCCATAGCTTAGATGCAGCTCTAGGGAAATACTGGGATTAGCCAACTCTGTGCACAAATCCCTAGCATAACAGAATTAGTTGGGAAAATGAGGTTTGTTAGGGAAAAAAAAAAATTCTATAGAACTGCTCTAGGCTGAAGCCCAGGAACTATGAAAAGCAGTAAAGCGTTTTATTAAAATAATTTTAGCAATGTAAACGTGCAGACATTCCAGTGAAAATCACAATTGGTAGCCAACATATTAACAAAACCCATCTTAATGCATTTTGCATATGTACGTGTGTTTGCTTCTAGAATAAAAAGCTACAGTCTTTAGAATCTTAAAAGAAGGTTTACTGAATTTGACACAGTGGAAATTAATGGAAAAATATGAACTGATGCTGATGATCCTTTTGCATGGGTTAGTTCAAATAAAATATAAGGGTAATCTCCCTGCTGTAGACACTCAGAGTGTAATTTATACTGTAAAAACAGACTGATTGCCAAACTGGGATTCTGGTATGGCTAACTTCTTCTCTCTTTGACTAGTCTCTTTAAGATGCTTCTGAAGAATATTACTGCAGGCAGATGTAGGATAACCTATTGTATATTCCTGCCTTGACAAGACTGAAAAATGCAAGTTTTTTAGACCTCTGAAAAAAAAAGACTTGAAATCCCTTACAACTTTTGGGTTTGTTTTCATTTTATCGCATGCATTACAATAACTCTAGATAATTTTGGCAGCCAGTTTCAATTCTGTTTTTTAACCTTTGTCGATTCACGATTTCAGTGGTATCCTTCAGCAATGAATCCTACTGTCTAGCCCCTTTATCCCTCTCATCATCAGGTTTTAATTTGTCACAGCTTAGCGTTTTTGGAAACCTGCTCCTTGTCTTCTGGAAAGCTTCGTTTTGCTTCCGGTTGTGTATCTAGGAAGAGCAGGAAGAGCAGGGTGCTTTTCCCACTGTGTTGGCCATAAAAACGCTGTAGAAATCATGATTTCTTTGAGGTGGGGATCCTACTTGCCGGACCTATTCAGCTGATGTGAAACAGCATAGGTGTTTAACCAGGTAATCCCATTACCTGGAGTATGCCAGCCCAAGAGGACGGGGTGGGACTGAGTCATTCCATCTCCAGTGCGTGGAGCAGTTACTGGGAATTGTCCGAATACTAGATGTGTGTAGCTAATTGTTGGTCTGGCTACACTAGTTACTAATGGCTATTTATCCATGGAAGGAATATTTACCTGTTTTGCTGTACATCCCATGTGTTCGATACTGCAGAGCTTCGGCTTTATAGATCCATGCCGAGAGGGTTGAGCAGGCTGCCAGCAGTGGGCTGAGAGCAGTTTTTCCTTTGTTTGGTGTTGCTGTCAGAGGTGCTGCTGCAAGTTTATAATCTTTCCTCTGGTTTTAATGGAAGGCTGAGAAGAAAATGAAGTTTGTTATCGGCTCCGTTGTATCACTGCTCTGGTAGCCGCCACCATTAGGCAAAGCCTTCGCAAGGGAGCAGAGCGTGGCAGCAGACAGCACCAGCCCGCGCTGCGCTCTGCATTATTAGCGTGTCTGTGTTGCTACTGTGCAACACACAGTGTTTGTTCATGGTGGAAAGCTTTCACTTCCTTTTCCTTTCCCAAAACTTGGGCATAATTTTGGGAGTAGGCAGAACTAGTGCACATGCTGATTGGAGGGGGTGGTGAACAGGGGATGTGTGGCAGAGCCTTAGGCTGTGGCTCAGATACCAGGCAATTGCCTCTGGGAAGCCCAGGCTTCCTCACAGCAGGCTTGCAGCTAGCATGTGAAACTACCTTTTGTGCTCATGGGCTTCAGGCCTGTGGTCCTTCTGGGCCTTCTCATGCTATGAACATGGTCACAGGGACTAAAGATACCAGGTAACCTTGAGTTTGGCATAGAAATGTGCGCTAAAGCTGCAGCCACCAGCCGTTAAACCCCAAACACTTCTCTGTTTATGTGTGTCAGTGTGAGTGGCAGGAGCAAAGTATTTAATCTAACTAGTACTTATCTTTGTTAGGAGTCACCTGCAGATTTCTTCCATTTCATGTACAGTGAATTGTCCTTTTTTCAGATAATGTGGTTGTACAACCTTTTTTTGTTGTTGTTGTTGTTGTTGTTTAATTCTATTGATTTACAATACTGAAGTGATATATCTGATACCTGTTTCCTACACTTTGACTGTATGTAGTCAAAGAAGCTGATGGGATTCTTCCCTCCCTTCCACAAGACTTTAGCTGTTTTAAATGTATAATTATAATTGCATGTCATTTGATAGCTGCACTAATTGCTGCCAACCATTGTCTGTTTGCACTTAATGCTGAAACCTGATCAACATCCTGCTTTGGTTGATGTTTGGTGGTAAACTTTAATTAACTCCTATTGCATTGAAGAAGAGCTCAGTCTCTGCGCTAACTAATCATTTACCTTCATTATGTCCTGACAGCTCCACTTGTTCCTGGTACTAATAGATACACCAGTCAGTAAATAAACCTGCAAACCTTCATGCCTTGAAGTTGTTCCACATTGATATTTTGTTGCTTAAAGTATAATAGCATAAAGATAATTATTTCAGTTCGTTTTGTATCTGTGCTTTTCCAGACACTGATCTCAAATTGCCTTTTTCATGCCAGACAATATAATTTTAATAGTAACTGTAGATTTAAGATAACATTATTCCTTCAGCATGGTTCCTATATACATGCATCTTTTGAATCAATACAATTAAGCTTGTCTCCTGTTGGAATTCTTGTAATTATTTTTCTTGAAATACTTTTCCTGTAATGATATTGAAGTTAAAGTAATCAGGTTACTGGCAGATCATGTAAAATTCAACTCAAAATTGCTGGCTGCTTGATTTTAATTTGTCTGACATCAAGTTTGTTTGAAAAGGGATAATATGTGGTTAAACCAAGGAGCTTATAATTATGGTTGACATTTGTTTGTTTATAATGAAATCTAATTAAAGTTCATACATTTTAAAACACCAAAGTTAATTACTGAATTGCTCACTTCACTTATGCACAGCAGTCAAATTAACTTGCAGAACAAAAAAAAAATTGACAAAAGACTATGCATAATAAAAACAAAATGCCCAGCTGATCTTGGCAATACAAAACAAATTTGCCTTGATAATATTCTAGGAAAAAAATGCTTTACTAATAAATAAACTGTTTAAAAACATCCTGTATTTTCACTGACCAGGCTGATTTTAATACAGAGTAATATTTAGATTTAACATGATTTACAATACCGCGAGGGGTTTTTTATTTATTTTTTTTTAATTCCAGATGCATAATTAGAAGAGTCTTGTAGTCTTGTAAATCTGCTCAAAAGCATGATTCTTTATGTTTTGTTTTCATCAAGACTCTTTTCTGAACTTGTCTGGAGTTGTAGGATCTCCCCAAGACCTGGAATGTTTGCTTGACTACCTGCTTTGTGGTAACGTTTAGAAA
>VWZG01013253.1:167420-214920 GCA_013396735.1 Grallaria varia | reverse complement strand
CATCATCCTGCATCGAGTTTGGTCTGTAAAAGCTAAATTAGTTGTGTACTAGGTAGTAGTTGCAGGAGCAATGGGAGCATTGCAAATTCAAGCAGAAGGAGGTAAAGGATCTCCTTCTGCTGCAACAGGCTGTGCTTTGGCCCCCTGACTGTGGTTGCATCCTTGCAATCCCTTTTACCTCTCCTCCACCCCCATTTGTGGGGTCCACAGGTAGAGAATGAAATTAGTTGATTACATAATGAGGTGCTATCAAATTAACAAACTAGGAAAGATAAGAACAGCTCTGTTTTCTTCAGGTTTTAATTATCTGAATAGGTCAACATTTTCAGGCAGGAATGCAGTCTTTTCTTTCTTACCTGACAATGCCTCTTTATAGTTAGCAAATTGTCTGTATTCCAAGTGTAAGAGGAGGGCAAATTGGAATCAAATGCTTGTGTGTGAGCAGTATACTGTCAATCTGTTGCCTAATGGTACAGGCTTGTACTAAAAAGAGCTCTCAAACTTTGTTCATTTGCAATGTTTCCTTTTGACGTACCTAAATTATCCCCTTGTCGTTCACTGTGTATATTCTAAAATAGGGAATGCTGAGATCTGGTACTAGAAGTAGCTAAGTTAGTATAGATATCCTTAACCTAATTACTATATTGTAGATATATGTGTATACTGACCTACCTCTAGCATCATTTAAAGGATATAAAAAAACCTGCAATCAGTGCTGTGTAAGTTAATCTTGCCTTTTAAGTTACAAAAGCATTGCTGTTTTGTTATTTTATTGATCAACTTTCATGCCTTTGAAAATACAAATTCCAGAATGACATCATGCCCAGTAGGAGTAATTAAAGCTATCTGATGAGGGAATTTAGAAGTTGAAAGGGATGATTGTAATTGATCCTGATTCAATCCTATTACAGCTTTTTATAGTTTAAGCTCTAGAGAAAGCAAACTCCTTGTCAAGGCTTTATTTTACGGATTCCTTTGTGTGTGCTATGCTTGCTGGTCTCTACTTTCCCTTTTAATTTTTTTTTTCCCTGTAGTAAATAATGAGCTGCCGCCTGAAATCCGGCTTGCCAGTGGTCAGCTAATGGGTGATGACCTGTCCCTCCTTACTGCAGGAGAGCTGTCACCTTATATCAGTGACCCAGCGCTGAAGCTATTCCAGTGTGCTGTTTGCAACAAATTCACCTCTGACAGCCTGGAGGCCCTAAGTGTGCATGTGAGCAGTGAGCGCTCACTCCCCGAAGAGGAGTGGAGGGCTGTAATTGGAGACATCTACCAGTGCAAGCTCTGTAACTACAACACTCAGCTCAAAGCGAACTTCCAGCTCCACTGCAAGACTGACAAACATATGCAGAAATATCAACTGGTGGCTCACATTAAAGAAGGCGGCAAAACTAATGAGTGGAGGCTGAAGTGTATTGCCATTGGCAACCCAGTTCACCTAAAATGTAACGCCTGTGACTATTACACCAACAGCGTGGATAAATTGCGCTTACATACTACCAATCACAGGCACGAGGCAGCCCTGAAACTGTACAAGGTAAGCCAGTGACAGCAACTTCAGTCAGCACCAAGTAGGCCAGGAAATGATCTGTTTCAGTGCTTATCAAACAAAACTTTGATTAATTAGCCAAGCCAATTTATGGAACATATGTGCAATCAAACAAAAACGATGTAGGTTAGTCAGGGAGGAGTGCTCCAGATGAGTCCTGTTGATTAACCTGGAGGTCCATTGGGATGCACTTCCTGCAAACAAAGGGTTAATAAGTTTTTTAAAAAATAACTCTCTCGTAATAAATGACTAGAGGAGTTTTACATCCCTCATAACCTTCTCAAACTTTGTCCATTAAATTTTGGTCAGAAACTTGATGGACATTATGGAAAATGATGATTTTTCCATTCCATGGCTAGGGAGGGAGATCACTTCCTGGCATATGTATCTGTTTGCGACCATAATCTATCACAGCCAAGGTATTTTATATTGGTATTTTCAGTATGTACATGCAATATGCCACATTATTACCAAGGATATTCTAAAGTAAGCCCTGTCATCCTTTTGTCTGCCCTTCTTTTCCAAGCCAGTAATGATTTTTCACAAACATGAAAGGGTGTGGTGTAGATAAATATGTTAGTAGAATGACAACTATATTTTTATCTTTACTGGAAAAAAGTATGTGGATATAATGAATATGTGGGAGTGATGAATACCATTTATTACACAACTTGTCATGACTTTTTCCAAACCCTAATTATGGGGTAACTTATTTTCTGCAGTGTGTTTACTGGATTGGCTTGATTGTCTTGGTTCATGTACAAAATATAACACATTCATTTCCAAGATGAATAACTTTGTAACTTATTAAAAACTTCTTTTGTCTAGGGGATATAAAAATTCAGGAAATATTGCAAACCATTAGTCACTGTAACAAGCTCTAAATATGATTAGAAAATCCATTTTGCAAGTGTTATCTATTGATTTATACTAGAAATCAGTGATAACTAAACTATCAGGAGTCATCTGCTGATTACAGCAACTGTGCTGGTTTTCTAATCATGTTGAAAACGCGTACACTCAGAATAAGTAAGCAAAATCTCAGCAGACCTCTAGTTTAAGCAAGAAATAACATTTTTCTGGTGTTCAATCACATTCAAATGGTTGGTCTGAGCTAACACATGCTGCTCATGCAGTAACATGGATTTTCATTTTATAACCTGATAGTTGTAACCTTGGTGTATCTGCTATGAACAAAAATGGTAGTAACACGAGATTTGGTCTATTATATTGTCCCACAGTTCTGGCTGCTCTGCTAATTTAGTAATGTATTTTATTTAAATTGCATTTTTCCATAATTCTTGAGGGGTGTTATTTTTTGTGCTAGTTAGGGGTTTTTTGTTTGTTGGGGTTTTTTGTTTGTTTTGTTTTGTTTTATGAGCCAAAGTCCTGTTATGAAAAGTGCAAAAAAAGAGCTGAAAGTCTAGTGACACAGTTAGCCTACCTCAGCAGCAAAACTCACTTTAGAAGTTTCTGTTTCCTGTCATCCACGAAGACATTCCTTCCACCCTCTGGTTACACTGATTGTGCAGCCACACTCTAAGTCAGGTTTTTTTAAATTATCCAAGTTAAACATTGTTGGTCCCCATCTCTTTTTTGGAGTGTACACCTGGAATATTTCGAGGATCTGTTTCATAATGCCACCATTTAGAGAGATGCTACTGCGAATGGTGTCGCAGATAGGAATGACAGAATATGAGATAGGAAGGCCAGCAGCTTTCTCAGGTGGCCTCAGTTCTCCATTTGGAGACTGTTGAAAATAAGATTCCAGCTGCTTATTTTTCTAAAAAAAAAGCTACAGGCATAGCTATGAAGTTACAAGGTACACAAACCATCTATTCAAAACAGTACTGTCTTTTCACTCACTCAACCCGATCCCTAGAGAAATCTTGATGAAATATGTTTTGATTTGCAGCATGTCCTACAAAATATTTGATGTGGTGTGCTAAGGGAGCGAGTATTAGCTTTTAGCCCTCATCACTAAAAATGTCCTGCTGCTGAATCTGCATCTCTGGCGGATCCAGGTTTGTTAGATGGAGCAGTTCAGTAAGGCTGTGTGGTGCTATCATCATACGTAGCAAATGACCACCACTAGCCTTTGGAATGCAGTCTCTGAATCGGTTAAAGATATCCCAGCGGAGAAAGATTCCATAAACTCCTAGACACCCTCTAGGCTTCGTGGCCTACAGAAGGACCATTGAAAGTGTCCAACTGCTAACCACAGGGTTGCAAGTCTCCTGATGCGTGTATTTTTAAAGACTTGTCCCTACAATTGCTAGTGACAATCTCAGCTTTTTAAAAAGTTTCTGGCTTCTTAGAGAAGCTTGAACATTTGAACCTCACTAGGTTTAGTGACTCTCAGAAAGCAGATAGTATATACACACACCCATTATTTTTATATAATTTGATTTTAAGGCTAATTTGAAGGAGAAGAATGTCTCACTTAAAAACATAAATTGGGGTATTAGTGTTATTTTTTAAGACATGGGCTTGACAGTGCAAGTCCCAAATGACCAAAATTTTCTAGATGTGTGTGCTTTATAACAGAATATAATGCCTCTGTACATCACCCAGAAAACTTTACTCTTAATGGTGGGTGTACATTCAGGTCTCAAGGGGGAAATAAAAGAGATTTTGAAAGTCTATGAAGTTATCTGCTGGCTGAGTTGATAGCTTTGTCAGGTCTTGGCCAAGCTGTTGACACCAAGAGAGTTGTAAACTTTTTTCTTTTGATACATCAGATAAACTTTTAGAACACCTAAGGAAAAAAAGAACATTAATTTGCATGAATAATAGATACATATCTTGGGAGCGATATCGAATATTCATGAATTGTGTTTATATTCAAGCAGCTCCTCTTAACTTTTAAAATTAAGGTGCTGTGAATATGGTTTGGCAATAAAAACTTTAATACTAAAACCATCTGAAAGCACAGAGTAAGAATCTGTGACTTTGTTCCTTTGCTTTGTCAAATACCTCAAAATTTTTATTTAGTCATTTATATTTATATGTGTTATTGTTTTATGAATTTTCTTTTTATAAATGTTGCCATAACAGCTTGATTTCTCTTCCTGTGCTTAACTATTTATGGAATAAAAGGATGTCTTTTCATATCCATAGCTTTAAAAGCGACCATGAACATCCGAGCTTCTCTTCTGAAGCTGTATAATTTTAGGCAGTACGGAAATGTCACTTTTAGAGTTAGACTCTAAATGTGGCAAAGTGAAACCTTTAGCTGTTTTCTAAGTTATTTAAAAAAGAAATGACCTGATTGTTCCTTACAGAAGTGCAGTATTCAAATGGTGTTGGTAATGCGGCTGCTAGGAACCAGAACAAAGACAGCCTTACCCTGAGTGAACTCAGCTTGGCCTAAATGAATTTCCCAAAGACTTACGTTTGGAATTGTGCAGTTCAGTATAAGCAAATTAAACCACAGAAGAGTTGCAAGTTCTTGGCAGCATCCATCAAGAAGCATTCAGTGACTCCAAGTAAATAGAGAAAGCTTCTATAGCAACAGAGAGCATTTCCATTCTGCAGAAGGAAGCTTTCGGCTTCTGCTGGTTTGGGAAGCTGAGGCAGGACAGTGATCTGTCACTGTGGATGTACAGTACATATACCTGGAACTGCTTTTAAGGCAGCCATTTTGTAGCTTGGTTGAATAACTTTTGATTCAGGGAACCGCTTATATCATGCCCTGTGCTCAGAAAATAATTTTCATATACTTTTTAGTGAATAAATGAATACAGTGTAGCCTTTTTGCAAAGTGAAGTGGGTTGGCTGAACAGAAGTTTTACTTAACAAGTAACTGAATGTCATGATCAATTTCTAGTCACAAATGAATATTTGAAGTTTGTCTATCAAAAATATTATTCAATTAGCTGATAATAGCTTTAGTAGGCAGTGCTTTTATATTGGATGTTTACTGCAGTTTTAATCATACATGCAACTATTTGGAGGCTCAGGGAAAGTGACGGGCAGCAGTTAGCAGACTAATACTCCGCTGTGTGAGAACTATCTTGGTTTTCTCTTTACTGACAAAGTATTGATCCATAACACTATTAATGCTATGATTGTCAGTTAAATTTGGGTAGATCACTGTACCTTTCGTGTTCTCAACTGGCAAAGATATTACCCCCAAAGGAGTGACCTGATTTCAGTTTAAGAAGGTTAAAGGTTAAGGGTTAGCTCAAAAGCATCATCTGCCTAGCTGCTTAACTTTAAACTGATCAATTTCATGAAAATCTGTTTTGCAGATGGTGTTGTAATATCTTTGGCAAGATTAAGGCAGCTTTAACATTAGATGTATGCTAGTAAAAATTATTTCTTTATTTGACCAGAACAACACCTTTTCTTTTATGTTTTAAGGTAAAAGGCATGTGGGATATGGTATTTTGGCAAAGGACCCAGAAGCAGAAAGTGTTGATGCTCTTTCCATATGGGCTCAAAAACAGCATACCCCTATGTCTATTGCTGCTGATGACTGAAGAAACAAACAAAGCTGTATTCATTTTTTTCCCATCATGTTTTACTTTGAACCCATAAGAAAGCATTTCATTCAGGACTGTCCTTAAAAAAGGCTTGTCTCCTTTGCCTAGGGTGGAATGCAACAACATTAATTTTTTTAACCTGGCAGAGCATGCTAATTGTCTCTTTCAGACCTTGTATTTGTAGATCAGCAGTATTCTTTTCCCTACTCACAAGCCGAGCAGTAATTGTGTTACTTAGCTGTAGATACTATAAATAAGAAGCAAATTAGTCAATCCAAATGGAAGGTTTTATCTGTTGGAGGTTGTCTGAATAAACAAAGAATTAGATCCTTGGGAGTGTAAAGCAGACCTTAGTGTTTATGTCTTCTGAGAATCTGGCCCTCAGTTTTTGCCAAGATAATTAAGTTTCAGCACAAACACGTATTTCTCTTTTCAGATGTATGCAATTCAGTAGGAATTTCTTGGGCTGCTAATGCAATGCTGCTATGTTAGCTTTGTAATTAGCTAGGACTCTATCCCTTTGCTGAAATGCATTGTAATATTACACACACAAGCATAGCTTGCATGTAAGCAGTCATGAAAGTGGTGCCCTTTGTTTCATATAGACTTTCCAACTAATTTAAAAGAGAGTTTACAATGAGCCTTTGTTTTGTCCACAAATGATCATAAACATCATTCTAAAGAGCCCAATAAAATGAGATAATCTCAAATGTATAACATCACATATTGAAAGGGTGGAAGAACAAACAGGGCTTTTACTATATTTTATAGGTTGGATTTATAGTCAGTCCTTGGGTCACTTAGGGCCAAGAATTTTCACGGTCCTGCTAGCTAGCATCCTCTGCAGGAAATGCAAATACCGTGCAGCACCTGCTCTTCAGCTGGGGTTCTGTGCTGCTTTTTCAAAGCGAGGTGTCCACTTCTCTGCTGGTTCAAAGTCAAAAGCTTAATTAGACCAGCTTTTTTTCCGCATCTGTCATCAGCGAAGCAGAATAGTCTGTCTGGATTCCATAATGCTGTTTGCATATTTGGATTTTAAATCAGCCAGGGATATTGAATGCTTTGCTCATCTTTATCACGTGCAAGAGGCACAAGTGGGATTTAGTGCTTAGGTAACTTTTAGTGTAACAGTTCCCCAAGGAACACTGCTTGGTTTTTTCTCATTATCCTTGTTCTGGATGAAAGCATCGTTGTTAGGAATTAACAACTGAGGGGGGTATGAAGTATATGCATATGGGGATGAATGGACTCACAGCCCAAATCATTTTGTTTGCTTTACTCTGTTTGACATGAAATGTTGGTACTTGATCATCCTGGAATTAACAGAAAGTCACATTCTTTTCTTTTCAATTGTCCTGCACTAAGTTTTTAATATAAAATCAAATACCCTAGATATGTACCAGTCCAATTATTGAACTGTCATTGTCCCAGTATGATGGTAAAAGAGGTCAGGAGATTGTGCAGCATTGATTTGCATAAAAATCATTGTGGAAAGGAAATTGGAATATGTCTGCACATCTGAGGAGCCAAACCATGCTTTGCTTAATCTTATTCTTGTTGTTTGTTTAGGTGAAGAAAACTGTTTTCAGTGATAAACAAAAGTTACTTTAATTTGCTTCTCAACACAAACCTTATGATGTAGAGGATAGAGGGTATTTTTCAAATTTTTATAGTACTTGTGTTCGTTTAAGGCTTTAAATGTTTTATGAAATTTAATTTGCACTGCAAGTTTAAGTTACTGTGATTCAGATTATGCTGTTGTGCTTACATGTATAAAAAAAAAACGGTGTTCAAAGGACACACTGTCTAGTCAGAGATATACGTATGTTGTATAGTTAAACCTCTACATAATGAATATGCCTACTGTATGAACTTGTACTCTATAGACGGGTACATTTAAAAAAACCCAACCAAACAAAAAATTGTTGGCTAGCAAAATAGCAATTTCAAACCTATTCTTTTTACTATAAATTTAAAATAAAATAGGTAGAGAAAATAATCTTTACATATTTCATGTGTTTAAATTTGATATTCAGATAGTTCTACATAATGGTTCTTTTAAAAACTAGCATACTTTGTATTGAGCTTTCTGCTAAAACATAAAGGTGCTCCCAATTTGCGGTTTAAAGAATCCCCATGTTGTCCATTGAAATGTTGTCCAGAATCCCAGTCTGTGTGCTGTCTTGGGTGAGGATGTATAAGGCTGCTCTTTGAGAGGAGGCTGTACCAGACTCCTTGGACATGACTTGCAGTGTGCAGCCTGCCCAGTGGAGCCTGACCTAGTAGCCCCTCTTGCAGAGCAGGAAAAGTGAGCAAGGAGGAGAGCAAAAGCAGCAGTAAAAGGATCAGCCTCATTTATTCAGTATGCTCAACACACAAAATGGCTGTATAACAGCTGTACTTTATGCCTGGAGTTCTTGCATTCTGACATTAAGAAAAATATGTATTTATTTCTAACTGGGATTCAAAGTAGAGATGCAGTGTATAGTGTATGTAAGAGTATTATGTCAATGTGAGTGCATGTGTATGTGTCCGTTAATAGATTGCAGCTATGGATTTAGCAGCCACTCCCTCCCTGCCTTGCAACATAGATTTTCTTGTTACCCTTAGGAGATTTTAGCTGATGTTACGCAACTTACTACAGGTGCCTTCTCTAGAATTGTAATTAGTTTGCCAGACTCTCCCAGGTGAGATTTTTCTCCACACTCTCTTCCGCATATTTAAAAATGAGCTATAGAAAAAATAAAAAGATTGAGACACTACAGGAAAGTTATATTTTGATATGCATGTGTGTAATTCAGGTTTGCTATTGCTTCTATTAAGTGATTTATAAGAAACTTTCCCTTGGTCTATGCATTTGTTAGTTCATCCAGACCAAATGCCAAAATTGTGATATTATAGGAGAGTTGATGGGAATAAAATCTTAAAAACCTCATATGTACAGGACTGAGATTTGAGATGTTTGGTACACAGCTCTTAAGACTGTATGGGCTCTGCATGTTTCTATATTGCTAGATAGCCAAATTAATTTTCTGCATTTCTTCTTTTTTCCTCCTTTGGGGTATCACTGGAGCAATGCTCCAGTAAAAGATAAAGGATAGTGAAGAGGCTGGTGTGAAATGCTGAGTAACGCCATTTCGACAAGAATTGGGCACAATGCAGGAGACATATTTTATTGGATAAACTTCCATGTATGTTTGTGGACAAAATACAATACAGTACAACAGGAAATAGGTAGTAATTACATTAAATGTGAGTAAGGTTTTTATGTTAATAAACCATAAATTACAAGTGAGAGCTTGTAATATTTTTTGATCCTGATGATCTGCGTGTTAGACTGCTGTACATAAAACAAGAAGATAGCGTAGACTGATTATCACACCACCTCATGCTGATACATAAAAAAGTGAAGCTTTGCTAAGAACTGCAAGACCTTTGCTTTGTGGACAGCCATGAAGAAGGATGTCACGGAAATGACCCCCTTGGTCTGCAGCAGAAGGTGCCAACCCTGCAGTTCTACAGCAGACAGATACACAGAGAATTGTGCACCATAGCCTCGAGGGAAACTGAGTGTTCTACTCTCCCAGTAGGAAGGAAGGCATTAAGATAATCCTTACCTTTTAAAGACAGGGGGCATTGAAGGAAGCAAAAATTGAGCATAGGTAGTCCTTGAATGATGAAGTGTGCAAATTCCCATGCCTTGGGCATCTTGCTGCAGTAGCAGCTACAGTAACAAAAAAAATGTTTGTGTCATATATGGGGAGTCTGAGCAATGCTCTTTGGCTATATGAATAGGAAACTATATATTGCTAGTGGGAGCCATGAACTGCAATGTACAAATTAATCCAAATGTTAATATTTGACCACCTGGATTGCCTAACAAAAAAATGTAACTTTTTTCTATTTAAAATTGTTATCTTAGAGTGTTAGTCAAACCATGATGTTCACGATTCACATGTCTAAATTACATGACTATATAACTACTTTTATATAGGTTGTTTGTCTAGGTTTATTGCTGGATGGCGTGCAGGCAACCTAGTGTTCAGGATTCTACCCAAGGACAGTATTTATTTGTAGCCTCTGTTTGCTTTTGTAACCTCTTCCAAAGAAGAACTCATACTGCTTCCTTATGCTGCAGGAGAAAAGACCCATAAAACCACCTCTACCCATAAAGACAACGTGGAATCTAGTGTTTGAGAGTAATTTGTATCCCAGCCTTTTACAGAAAAATTGGTTACTCTATCTCAGAGAAAGTTGAAGATCAATCCTGTTGTGATGACCCTGTTTAAAACAAAGGCCTACAGTGGAAACTCTTCTTACCAGAGCTTTATTGGACAGTTCCAGTGGTCTGCATCTCCTCATTTTAAAGTTGTTTGACGCATGGAATTTTTCCTTTGGCATCCTAAACTTGTGTTTGGGCCTATAGCAGTCTTTGGGTGAGGGAGGTCAATTGTCTCCAAACAACTTTAATAAGAATGAAGAAGTTTTCCATGGAAAATCCTGAAAAGCTGCAAGTAGTTCAAGTATCATAACTGATGTTATGACTGATATTGTCCTTACACTAAATTAAAAATTCTGGGTCCTAAGGGAAAAAAAGAAGGAAGAGCACTTCTTACTCATAGAATCAGAACGTTTGGTGTTGGAAAGGACTGATAAGGATTATTGAGTCAAACTCCCTGCTCCTTGCAAGACTACCTAAAACTAAACCATATGTCTAAGAGCATTATCCAGATGCTTCTTAAACTCTGACAGGCTTGGTGCTGTGAGCACTTCCCTTGGGAGCCTATTCCAATGACCAATCACCCTCTCAGTAAAGAACCTTTTCCTAATGTCCAATCTGAACTTCCCCTGATGCAGCTTCATACCATTCATACAACATACCTGCTTTCCATGTAACCTAGACAAAAGATTGCTCTATGGGGAATAGATTGAGGCACAAAATAATGAAGTTTTCTTATTGAATAAACACTTTGTGAATGACCAGAAGCTTGATATTTTTATAACTAGAACAATGAAATAAAGTCTAAGGAGGATCTTGGTATTCTTGCTCTTTGAGTGCTGGTGGTGAGAGCATGGAAAAAGGCTTGCTTTACCAATGAAATGAGACAGCTTTTAGTATCTAGATGTTACTATTTTGGTAACACCCTTTGGCATTTGCAGATATGTATGCAGCTAATGAATGACTGGAAATTAGGAAGAATGAAGCTGGTGGAAAAAAATGAGGCCAAGTTGCAAGTGTTTCTTAAAACCTTATGTCCTTATTTGTTCAGGAACTTCTGTGACTCAAAATTGTTGACCCAGGAGGAAGTTGGGACCCTGCTGGGATATATCAGGGCAAGATTTTCTGAAGTCAGCTCTCAGATGACAAAGATCACAGGCCACAAAAAATGGTTTAAGACTAGTTTTACCACATTTCTGACCTAGAGTTTGGACAGATTTGAAAGTACTCCTCTAGTGTTAGCCTGCTGGGACTAACCTTGTTGGAGATGTAACTCAGTAATAGGTGGTGTACTTAGGCTCTGGATAGCCTTTGTCACTTTTTGGTTTACTAAGGTAGTCTCATAGGTCATGATGAATTGGATATGCTGTCAATGTGCTCTGTCTCTCTTTTCCTCTCTCCACTAGTATGTTTTGTAGCAAGTCATGCTTCAATAATATCTTCATGACACTTGAATTTCTGTGACTTACAGAACTCAAGGAATGAAAATCTGTATAAGGGGTCATTAGGACTGCTAACAGGTATTTTTGAGAAAGAATTTTCTCTTTCTCAGACACTGTAGTCTCTGATTTTTCTTTTTTTTTTGCCTTTTCTTTCCTCCCATTTCTTGAAAAAAAAGAAAAAAAAGGTTTGTGGAATCATCTGTGACTCAACATGTTACATGTAGGACCTGGATCCAGAAGTTTTTCTAGGGTATTTATTTTCTTTCTTGAGTTCTCCACTGAACAGCTCAAATTCTATGACCTCAGCTACCTCAAAAGCACCAAACATGATAAGGTTTACCCAAAGTATTTTGGGTCATGCAAAGGACTAGAACTGTGCTGGTTCTGAAGTGTTCTGAGTATGTAATAGTTTTTATGATAAGGGAGAGAGTTGAGCTGGTAATCAGTAAAGGAGAACTTTGAAATCTCATGCTACAGAATTCAAGCCTGTATCCCAGTTCGCTCAGGTTTTGTGCTTTCCAGATACAAAGCTTTTGTGCCTCGTGTCCACAACAGGAACTAAACAAATTGCTCTCCTTTACTTCTAGTAGTTGTTTGTCCTAATAGATTTAGCAGGTGAGGTCAATACTGTGTGGACTTGGAAACTGATCATGGCCTTGGGAAAAAAGAAAATGTGTCTAGCCGAGCAGAGATGAGTGAGAGGTTGGCCGCCAGTACATTTGACAGTCTAAATGGACCTTGTAGACTTATAATTAAGCATAATACTTCATTTCTTCTTGTCCGTCTGTCTGCATATGTTAATCTTTACATGTACTTAATAGAGCATCTGTAATTGGGAAGGATGAAAGAGTTAGAGATGGAGTCTGAAGTTGTTCATGCTCACGAGAGCTCAGAGCAACGGATATTATCCAACAACAGTGGTAGGGTGCAGTGGAGGTAGATGAAAAGGCAGGTGTGTGTGCTTATGAAAGTGTACACTTCCCAAGAACATAAACAGAATTTAAAAACTATGTGCATTCTTACATACTCAAGGCTTCTAATGACACCTTCTGTAATGTTGTCCAAAGGTCTATATATCTCTGCTGTGGTAAAGATTGTATTTCCATTTTTGTTCTAATTTCCTTCTCCCAGTTACTCATAATTTTCTTATAGACACTTCTAGGCCTGAAATTATCAGGATTTGGCCTGAGTGTAAAGAATATTTCTTTTTTCTTTGGAGATACTTCTGAGTCACTTAATCCTGCGATATCTTTCCAGCCTGTCCTAATGAAAAATACTCCATTGCAAATAAAGTTAGTTAAGTACATTTCTTGCAGTGGCTGTTCATAACAGAAGAGAATGCTATTTTAGAATCAACAGCACATTAATAGGGCAACTATGCGATCATTGTCCTATCCCAGCAAATTATACCATTAGTCCACCTTATCTAATCTTTTTGTCACAGACTGGCTAACAGCAGTTGCTTCTCACAGCAAAGCAAAAAAAAAATAACTAAAATTTCATGGGCAAACTTGGAATAATGTTACTCATACAGAAAAATTCTTTTTCTCATCATATGTCCTCTGTACTTATCAATTAATTAACATCATATGAATTCAAGTATATATTTTTCCCCCAAAGTGGTTTTTGGGTGGCCTTATAGGTACACAAACATCAGATCAGTTTATAAACTGAATTCTTGGCTCAAGCACATGTAGTGGAAAGGAGTCCCACAGGTTAATTTAATCTGCATATAAATATTTTTTTCAGCTTTTAAAATTTTCTGTCAGTAATTTAGTAAGTTTTGTTTGTTTTTGTTCATCTGGTAGCAGAATAAAAAAGATCTCTGTTCTTATGTGCTTTATGGTCTTTCTACATAATCTTTATTACTTCATAATAATATCTATGATTATTTTATGCTCTTTTTATCATGCCTCTCTTTTATTTACACTTTTAATGCACCAAAGAATTTCAATCTATTCAGTGTTGCCTTTAGTGGAAGTTTTTCCACATTTCTGCTAATCCCATCACTGATCTCTGAACTCCTTCTACCGCTGCTAAATTTTTCTTAGGATACAGAGATATTTCAGAACTGAACACACTGTTCTCAGTGGAACTGTATGATCTTACTGTCCCATGCCTGATGCATCCAAAAATATAATCTGCTTTAAACAAATCTTATTGCATTCTGTGCGGAAAATATGTTGCCTTTCATTACATGTCTCTTCCCACGCCCCCTCTTCATACTGATGCCGAAGTGTCTCAGAGTGGTTGCATTTAACTTGGACACCAGTAACATGTTTGATTGATTCAAAGTATTCTTTCTAATATATATTTTCTTAGATATGTTTGTCGATACTGAATTTCTTCTCTGTGCTCAGCTATCTCTAAAACTCGCTGACATTCCTGATGGTTCTTTGGCTATTCTTTACTTACTGGCATAAATTCATTTATGACTTCTGCAAGAGCAGTCCTAGTTTGATGTTAGGAGACATGGGGTAACTTTTGTTCTGTTACATGGCCCCTTAGTTCCTCTAGCTTGTTTTCTGTTGTTGTCAGTTTCTAATCCACGAGGTTTTTTGCCTCTGTGTTAGGCGCCGACATTAGGTGGTTAGGCTGCTTCCTGATTAGCCAGCTGAGAGATAAGAACTCCAGCTCTGAATTACCCCATGGGAGAATTAATTTCCCCCTAATATTAGGAGACTGAGAGAAAGAAGCATTCCCTTATCCCGTCACATTGCCTGTCTCTTCAGATAGCAGCCTCTTGTTGCTTTCCCACATGTATTGCTTGCTATACATAGTGGCTTGGGGTGCCAAAGCCTGTAGACAGTTAACTATTTGCTGAGCCTGAAGAACAGAAATAGCTAATTAACCATCTATCTGCAAACATTTATCCCAGATATTCATTTACTGGTGCAAAATAGAAGATGCTGTTTCTGCAGGTGGACTTCAAGGCTAAGGCATAACTGAAATTGACTCTTTGTAGTGTGCTCTTTTTATACTGTTCAGTGCTAACTTTAATGTATTATTGATTGTTATTAAGGTACACCATGAAATACAGATGGGTTGTCTGCTGTGGTTGAACTCATACTGTGGGAGCTATGTTGACTTTTGGATTGTTCTTGCCTTCATGCTGCTTGACATTAAAACCTTTCACATTAGGGTTTAGAAGACAAAAAAAATATAGTAACTAAGTTACCTTGTATGTAGTGTGAAGTAATGTGAAAATATGATGCCAAATGCCCTCCCCACCAAGTCAGCACAAATTTTGGAATGAAATAGTAATTTCAGAGCAAGCCAGGAAGTTCCCAATTCCCTGTGTGAATATATACAAACACTAGTTTAGGACAGTCACTACCTGAATTTAAATTAGCTGTGCTACCTGCCAGTAGAGAATAAAATGCTGAAAGTGGAGGGATTAGGGGTCTGATTTTCAGGAATGCTGAGTGCTAGTGGCTCCTGTTGGTGGTGTGCATTTAGCATCCCAGGATCCAAGGTCACACCCAGGCAGTGACCAGCTCCTCTGTGCTGACTGCCAGCCTCTGTCCTTGCACAGCCCTCTTGGCTGGATGTATTGGCTGGTCTGAAATACAGAAAAATTTCATCAGAGGATCAATTACTGCTGAAATGTCACTACTGAACCCGTAGGAGTGCTAATCAGTTAAAGCAAAAGAGGCATTTATCTTGGCAGTAGATCACTGAATATTTTTTTCACACAATTAGTTTGTAATACTTTATATTCTTCCTCCTTCCTCTTTCTGAAAAGTTAAAGTATATAAATGTTGAGATTTTTTTCCTTTTTTATTTCCGATGCCCCCAGTAAAATGAAATCTTCTAAATAGTTCTCATTATGTCCAGCAGTTTGCATCTTAGAATAGCTTACTTTTGTTTGAAACTCTTAAAGAAGGTATTAGTCATTGGAGAAAACTTGAAATAAGGAAATGTATGACAAACACACAGTCATAGAACAATCCTTTCTAACTTTGGCTCAGCTCCCTTTCTGCTATTAATGGGGCAAAAGAAACTGGACATTTGACACAAATTCCCTGCTGTGGGGGAGGACAGGGTTATTCTGGTTGTGTCAGGGAGTCCCCAGCTGGCAGGGAGCCAGCTGTGTGTACGCTGTCCTTCCCACCTCACACCATGCAGGGGATGTGTCAGGAGAAGGACTGGGGAGGGCAGTAGCTATAGCCCATGTAAGTGTGTCTGTGAGGAGGGAGAAAACCCCGCTACACAGGGAGGCGTGGGGAGCACCCATGCAGAGCTGGCTCAGAGGGGCACCGATGACTGAAGGAGGCTTTATATCTGGTACAGAAAGGCAGTGACTGCTGTCGCAAGCCATACGGTCTGACTGCAGTCCTGTGGTTTGATCCCTTGCTCAGAGAGGTTTAATTTCTCATGTGCTCACCTTGCAGGGAGTCTGCTTGGGCTGTGTCAGTGCATTCTGGGCTTGATGAACTACTGCAGTTGTTTCCGAGCACCAGTTGTTCCTTTTTGGTGCTAAAACATACACCAGGCTCTCATTCACAAATCCCATCCCCCAAGTTTTCATCTAGCATTTAGTTTTTGGTGAGGATTATTTTCTCAAATTGCCACACAGATAGGATACTCAGCTGCCAATAGCATGAGCAGAGTCTGCAAAGAGTCTTTAGTACGAAAGTGTTAAAACCCAGTCTAAGTATTTGCAAAGTTACAGGAAAAATACAGGGATTTTCCTGGTTTATATATATTCTCTGTAGAATTTGTTTGAGGATTTGTTTGTTTCCTGTTAAAATGGTGATGAGAGGAAAGAGTTGGGAAGAAGGTAGGCCTAATCCATCTTTGTTGTAGTATTGCTGATCTCAGTACTGTTAGTCAAGGATGGAGCAGTTTTCCAAAACGACAGTGTTTCTTAGCTCTGTCAATTGACTGGGACACGGCTCTCCTGTGGTTTGACTATTGTGGTTTGTCACTACTGTGAGAAATTACTCGGTTCAAAAAGTTCTGTTATTTGGGTAATTTCTTGTTGAAATTGGTGGTTACTGTTTCTGCTTTTCTCCCGAAGTTTATTTCTAGGGCTTTTGTTTCTGGTTCTCTAGATAAAAGGCTAGTCACAAAGGAAGAGTCAGAAAGACTGCTCTGCAAAGAGGATGTGTATATGAGGAGAAAATTTGAATTTGGAAGCATTTTCCCTCTTGTGGAAGCAGTTTCCCTGTTCGATACAGAGTGTGAGTTCATATAATAAAATCCACCTCCTAAATATCTTTTGCAGATCAAAACAGGTTACGGGATATTGATAACTGTAACATACTTTGTGGCTGAGCATAAACACTGAGACACCTCATCTATAGCCCCTTCCTGCCTCCTAAATTATTCCACATTTGTGAGCATTTTTAAAGCAGCTACTATTTAAAACTAGAAAGCCTCCACCCTGAAAGGCCCCAACGTGACAGAAACATTTCCTCTCTTGCCTGAAGCTTGGAATTTCACTCCAAAATGCCAGCTCCCTCAGGACTGTGCATAGTGTCATCCTTGCTTCATGGTTTACTCTTTGCAACCTCAGTTGCACACACAGTGTATTACCAGTGTTTACCACCTCACCACATTCTTCTTTTTCCCACTCTACCAACATTTCTATGCGTCTGTTTTTCACAGTGCCATTTGCATCTGGAATGGTGTTATTTCTGCAGCATTTAGCCTGATTTCATTCTTGCCAAGTCCTAAACTCCTTTATATTTTTTCTCTTTTCTGCCAGTAATCTTCTTTTCCACTTTCTCTTGTGTATATGTGTGTTAGTGTATGTGTACCTTGTCAAATATGCATTTCTAATTATTTAGGATGAGTGTGATAAAGGTTTTATTGTTTCGAGCTTGAGTTGGCTATGTTGTTTTAAGTAATAAAGGCAGAAAAAGGTATACTGACTATCCCACAGGAAACTATTATGCATTTTGAACCTCCTGCATATTTTGCGTTAGGAAAAATATGTTAGAAATTTGTAGGGTGCTCTTTAACTGTATCAATACTCTTTTTTCATATGGTTGCATGTAGTGAGCCAAGCTCCACTAATATGGAAGGAGAAAAACACTGCTGTGACTTTGTGACTAATGTATTTTAGAAAAGTCTTACATTTTTTCTTACATTTCCATGCATAATAGTGTTTCAGTTGAAGGTCTGATTTCTTGAGGCCTATCAGAGCTAAAAACAAGTGCTAACATTCTCTTGGAAAGCTGGAAAATTCTTGCCTCCAGTGCTGTGAAACTCGGTTTTCAGACTCACAGTTCCCAAGTTTAACACATCATTAGTAGAAGGCCCATCCTGGGTGTCAGCCCAATGTAACCTGAAAGGAAATTTTTTCATTTGAAATCGAGGAAAAAGCCTTGATGGTGGTTCACAGCAAAACCAAACTAATGGCAACTGATTTAAGTTAACTGGGCTGGGAACATTAGCGATAATTACCCTTGGAGACAATTTTAGGTCTTGTTTCAATCACAAAGATTTTGTTGACAACATCTTCTAGGACTCACTGGAGACTTCTCTGAAGACCATTCTCCTCTACCTTTCACATGACATGTGTAGAAGTGGGCCTTGGGTGGTCAGAGTGCTCCTTGTGAAGGATGCTGGACCTGTTCTGAGTTCATATTGGCAATAGAAAATGTTCCATGTGTCATCAATAAGGCTGGGATGCCAGCAGAATACCGATTATAATAGTTCCAGCCATGGGTCTTTCATTCTGGTTTAGGTATAACTAGTGGGGGCGCATGTAAGTACTTATCTGGCTATATAAAGATGTCAGACCAGGGCTTTGGTAGTCACAGTACATATCCTGATGAGACTCTGTGTTATTGTTTAGATAGGGTTAATTTTTGTCCCAACTCAAGCAAAAGGTAAATTTTCCACTGACTTTGGTGGAACTAAGATTTCACACATGATACTTAAATCTGTGCTATATAAAGCTTTGTATACATACACGTGTATGTATCACAAGCATATACAAATGTGTTTCTGTATATTTTATCCAATGATATAAATTGTGTTTAAACATCTAATATGCAGATGCCTAGAATAAATGAACTAAAGAATCTGGATAGTAGTAAAATACTCAGAGAATGTAACGGGGACATATTTTGTGCAATTGTAATATTGATAGGTTTTGATCCCTTTATCAGTTGCCTTCCTCTACTGTACAATCATGTAGGTTTTTTCCTAGTTGCAGAAGTTTTCAGCTACAAATGTTTTACATTATAAAACTGTGTAGAACAGACTAACAGTTGGGAAGTATAAGAACAGATAATCTGAAGTCTTAAGTGCTTTGGGCTAACTTCTACCAGCTTTCACAGATACAGGGGGAGACTGTATTTGAAACCCCTCATCAGAGAAAAATGAACGTTTAGTGTTCTAAGACATAATATCAGGCTAACATGCTCCCTGACTGACATCCAGTGCATACTGTATAATTGCCAGCCTGCTTCTCCAAGTGCCTTGAAGATTACATTTTTTTAATGTACCAATATTAATAACCAGATGTGATCTTCTTCCTGCCCAGGGGTCAAGCTAGCTGGCCAGGTCAGGCTGTTTGTCTGTGTGCACAGACTGTGAAGTCTATTCAGAATGACAGGTATGGGGGGGGAGGTGGGTAGGGTGTTAACCTCAAGACCACCAAAAGGGACTTCTCCCTGCTGGGAACAAAGACCAGCAGGAGCTTCAGCCTTTTTCAGTACTCCTGGGATTTTAACCAAGTGAACAAAAGATGATGCACAGCTGAAGAAATGCTCTTCACAGCTGATACATAATTTAAGATGTTCAGTTACAAACAACCGGATACGTATTTGTGATTTCATTTGAGCACAGTCCAATTATCTGCAGCAGTTAATATTTTTGTATGTGTAGTTGCTGTGTGCTGCTTTATATGTCCAGAAGACACTCAGTTGCCAGAATACATTCTAGCTTAGAAAATAGCCCCAATACTTAAAGAAATAGTATTAGAACACCAGCAGTTGCTATGGGGTGTCTTGTACCTTCTAGTTAATGTTTGTCAGTCTATGTATAGAATTATTTTATAATACAATCGAGCTTAATTAAACATATATTACAAAGACATTTATTCCTTACTCTCTCTTTTTGTTAGGTAAAAAAATTTCAAAAGAAGAAGCTATTTGTTTCCTAATTGATTTTCTACGTTAGTTGTTCATTGAATAGATAAGTAGTGCCTGTGATATTTGATTACAGAGCAAGGCACCCATTTAACCTTCCATTCTTTCCTGGCCAGGATTTCAAATACAATACAACGTTCCTCCCTTAGGCTCAGTAGGATTAGACTGCTAGCAGTAATCCCTGATGCTATGAAATAGACCTGATAGAACTTCAACTCACTTGTTTAGGATTATGCTCATGAATTTCAGTCATCTAGCTGTTTTAACCCTTTGGGAACTTGTGTGGGTTTTGCTGCTATTTAGGATAAAACATAACAAACAATGGTAGATACATATCAAAGCTTATTTTTGTGTTTTAAGGAAATCACTTTTGCTTGGTGATCAAAATGTAAAGTCCACATTGAAAAACTCCTATAGCATAAGTCTTCAGAGTTTATTTTAATTCTAATGTTCAGGTGTCTTTAAGCAGTTCAGTCTCAATTTGTGCATTGATTTTTTAAAAATTATGTGAGTCAATTTTAGTTCTCAAAATTGCGTGGAAAGGGCAGACAAGTGATATCTGCTACCTACAGAACATCAGTGCAGAATCTCCTAGTATGACTTGAATGCATGCATGGTCCTGTGGTGAAGAGGAGGGGTACTGATACCTGAGCTATCATTTCCTGGCTTTTCCGCTGATAGCAACAATTCTGATAAGGAACATACTGACTTATGATGACTTATGTCCCAATCAAAAAATAGACTGAGAGTGCCCAGAGCATTTCTGATGGATTCTGATGGACTGCGAGGCAGCTGGCAGGAATAAGTGTTGTAATCACTCCAGATTCAGACTACTCTTTTGAATTGGTGACTTTTATTTAAATGCTGATTTTTAATGTGGTCAAATCACTATAGGTGTTGCACTATAACTGCACTAACAATGAGAAGGAACAGGTCTTTTCATTCTTTCATTTTCACAATCTTAAAACCCCACCAATGAAATAAATATTGTTTCCTATTAGCAGTCTCTTAAACAGTTGAACCTTTAGCTCATTAAATATCTATGTGCACAACTAATTGTATTGATTATTGAAATGAATATATGTATATGTCTTAGAATATTTGAAGTAAATTACACTGAAAAATTGTGGAGAATTTGACTTGGGAACTCCAACGTTCTCTCGCCTTCTTGGCAGACGATAGAGTCAAATTAGGACTGACTGAATATGCACATTCAGGCATCAGTTGGTTGAACTACTGTCACTTCAATACACCTGCATGAAATTGCTATATTTGAAGGCAAGATGATGGGCAGAATCAGTGCTACTAGCTGCACTTGATGACAGAGGCATCAGGGCATTTCTTTACCCCTTAGACACTGTTAAAGCATGCCTATTATTGTAGATCTGTCAGATACTCTTGATAGATTTGATGATAGTGGTATTGATGAATAGCTGAAGGCCATAAGAGCAATAAATGAAGCTACTGTTGAGTGATTCCATTCTTTTTTTGCAGGAGGATTCAGGAGTGGGGGCAGTTTGGGGTGTTTGTTCATCAGCTCTGTGGGTGCACTCATGTGTTCCCATGTGGAGTCTTTCTGAGTTCTAGTCTGTCACCCTTCTTGATTAACATATGCCCAAGACCATTACGGGTGAATCATCTGTTCTTGAGGTGAGGGTGTCTCCAACATGCAGATGATTTTCATCTGCACAACTATTTAGTTACTTTTGGATGGTGAAATTGGTTGGTTGACTCTGTATCTTGCCAGCATTGGGGTTTGGATATACCAGCTGTGTAAACTGAGGTCGTGCTGGTTGGATTCTCAGTTGATAGGAGTGGCCAAGGCAGCACCAGGTAGTTGTCCCACAGTCATAAGCATTGCTGATTCTACATTTGGCTGCTGAGATAACTCAAGGAGTGATGAGTATTCCTTGGTTATTTATATATATAGCTGGTTGCTAAGTGGAGAGATTTTTCTTCTCTTTCACATTGGCTTCTCTCAAATTCTTTTGTCTTAGAAATATCTGCCTAAAACTGCTCAGTCCTGCTGCTGCTGCAACCTATAGTCAGTTTCAATATTTTATACATTTAAAATTTTGTGCTTTGTTGGTTAGTTTTGGTTTGACACATGGTATATTTCTGTTCCCTGATTGACTGCAAATGTACCATTAGAAATTGGCTGCTTCATGAATGCTCAGTTTACACATCCAGAATGTGCTTTCCCTGGATATTCTGCGGTGTGTATTTAAACATAGCTGTTTCTGAAACAAATTCCGTGCTTAGTTCATCAGATTTAGTGTGTAGAAATTCATGAAAGGCAAATAGCCAAGAGGTGGGGCATGGAAGGAACTAATTCAGGAATTTCAGGCAAATATATCCACTATTTTCCAGCTCTCCATCTGGTACTTTAAGTACAGAACTTGCAGAACTTAGTGGCCTACACTTTGTCACCTTCAGATTTGATGAGAAAAGAGAGGTAAGCCTCTAAAGTTTTGTGGGATTGGAGCTGACAGGAATATAGCCGCCTATGCATTAGCCAGTGCCTCTGACAGCAAGTATTTTGCAGCTGCTGTCCCAGTTCTGTTCCAACTCTCACAACTAGTTTCTAGTTGCATTTCTATTCAATCTGTAAAAATTGAAAGGAGTCGGACCCTGATTCCCTCTGAAAACCTCACTTCATATACATAATTCAGATCAGCTAGCAGTGCCCTGGGCTAAATCTCAAAGATACTTGGAAGCTTGTGTTTTCAGAGAGTGGTTGGCAAATGCTTTCTTACTTTCTTGATCAAAATTTGTAATTCTCAATCAATCCACCACGTAGCAAATTGCACTTGTCTCTCAGTTTCTTATAGCATAAAGGGAATAAAGGGTACCTGTCTTGAGCCAAGTTTGTTTGTAGGTGAAAATAAATTTTAATGGCTTAGATATTCTATTAATTAATGTGCTTTTACTTAGCAAAGCAAAAAAAGGTGACTTTTGTGATTGTGCATGTGTGGGAAGGGAATCTTATTAAGTCTAAATAAATAGACTGTAGGAACTATGGCTTTACACTTCTATAAAGCCTTTATTCAGAGGCTTTCAAAATGTTTTAACAATGTTAATTAAATTCAGTGCTCCTTCATTCTGTGTTAGCCTAAGTGCAATATAGGACCATCTTCATGTACATACTGGTAGAGTAGAGGGAGGCTTGTGTTTAACTGTGTGCAGCAGTATTGCACTGCCAGTGTTTTCAAGGAGGATGAAAAAAAAAAAAGGCAAAAAAGCTGTGTTCAAGTGAAACTGCACAGGGAATTGCCTGTAGGTAGGCAAAACATAATTACAAGTTGAAATTTGTCCAAAACATTTGTCTTAACACTCTTCCTCCTTTAAAAAAAAATGTGCCACGTACTTAATAACTTTATTAAGTACAAGTGGTTGTGAAATCTGTTCTTTGTTTCCACCAAAAGAAAACACTTCCTAACAGGATGGTGCTGTTAAACACCAAGCTAGGGCACTGACTCATGACTAATTTAGACAGAGAGCACCATCAATGAATTACCAAAACTCTTTTTTGTAGCTCTGGTGTTTTCCTTGGAGATCTCCCCTCCAAGCACTGACCCTGCTTTAGCCTGTGAGATCTGAAGGGATCACAGCACAAGGTGGTATGGCTTAGGGCTGTATATAAAATGATGAAGGAGAGATTGAAACCCAGCCATGTGCTCCCTTTACTTGACACTGTAGTAGGAGAGGGATGTGGCGTTCTGTGAAACTCAGAGCTACTCTTGTTTTCTGCAGTAAATAATCAGCCTGTGAAATTCACTGCTGCAGTTCAGGGGGAGGTTATCCGGATAAACAGTTTATCAGGATTTTTAAGAAGGATAAGGGAATGAACATTAATGATGTTTCTGATTATGTGAGCTAAAACAAAAAGATACAAGAATGTTTGGTACTCTATTATTATTGTTAAAGTCAGGATATAAAGAGACTGTCTTCCAGGGTCAGGCAAGGATCCCTCGTCATACTGCACATTCATTTAGGCTCTCCAAAGGCTTGTATTTGTACCCTGCTTTTCTGCAGATCTGACATTAGCTACTTGCACAGACAGCATGTCAGAGTAGCTGGGCCAAGAGTATGATTCATAGTGTTGCTCCTGCGTTGCCATCTCTCTGTCTCCCTCGGTGACTGTTCTCAGAGGACAGCATTAGACTTCAAAAATGAATACGAGAACTGTTTCAAATGTAAATAAGATGCCTTTCTGTTAGCAATTTTAGTCTCACTCATGCAAGGTACTACTCTGACAGTAAACAACTGAATCTGCATGTCTGGGTTATTTTCTTTTTCTTTGTCAACTTATCACTCAGCATGGGAGAGGAGTGTCTGCCTCATAATTAGTGTTTCGTTTGTTTAATTTGGAAGTACAAACAATAGACAGAAAGGGCCATTTGGCAACTAACTAATTTGCATCTGCTCAAGGAGCATGACAAAAAGTTTCCTTCAAATGAGCATTCATAGACTGTGGACTTAGATTTGAGTAATAATTCATCAGCATTACTCCATAGATAATTTGATATCCTCAGTACAGCATGCAAAGGTACAGACTTGGAATATATTTTTTTTAAATCAGATGACTATTAGAAACACTTGGATCATTCTAAGACCAGTTATGATTCACTACCGCACAAGGTCTCCCCAGATTTCTGGGAAGCACAATTTTATTCCACCTCTTCGAAGGGAAAGAGGCATCTGCCACCGCGCTCCTGTGATAGCCAGCTCTGCAGAATCCACGTGGCAACATGTGATATATGGCTTCATTCAGGTTACTGGGTTTTGCTGCAGTTTTGTCAACATCGCAGTAACATGTTAACTCTGTGTGCTGGCCAGTATTAATTATTCTGTATGCTCTGCTCGGAGCAAGGATTAGGAAAACAGACTGCAGTGTTGCGAGCGTTATTATGAACAATCCAGACCTGCTGAGGTTGTGCACAGATGACTGTCTGGGTCTTGACACAGCAACTCAACAACCCTGGCCAGTCAATCTGTGTGTGGAAGCCAGGCCTTAAAGGGAATAGGGGAAGCAGAGGTAAGATGGTGCATGGCAGAGATTTGTCCTGATACAGAGCTGGGAGATGGCAGGGCATGCGTCTGGGGTCTCTGTCTAGGAAACACTACTGTTTTCTATGGCACAGACAGCGTGTGGGAGAGCAGAAGATCTTATATGTAATAGGGGGTTCAGTCTTCTTTAGAGAGGGGCATGTTGTTGGGCATGGTATTTTTCACTTTTCCATACTTCTCCTTCCCTGCAGAGTGTTAATAATGTGCTGGAAAATTCTCAGACTTTAGTATGTCAGTGGGTCTTGAAGAAGAGCTGTAGGAGGGAAAAGTATTGCTTGACCCAAAAGAACAGGAAACCTTCTTCTGGTAGAAAGGAAGAAAACACATTGATTATTTGAGAAAAGACCCAAAAGGGAAAATTGAGATATAATTTTTCCAGGCACCCAGACCATGATGGTAAGAACTACAGAGCAAAAAACATTGTCTCAAACAATGCTTTGCAGGTCCTGGAAGGTGAAATGATGTGGAAGCCAGTCAAAGGCTTTCAAATGAGAGCCTCTTCAAGTAAAGTCTAAATAGCAAGAGAAACGAGACTACTGCAAAGTAAAGATGAGAATGAAGCAGTTTTATTAATGCTGTTCTGTGAATGCACTAACATTTAATAGGTTTTTAACATACCTTTGTCACATATCTCCACAAAGAACTGTAGGTAATAGTACTGGTAATACAAGTTAGCTAATTGTAAATATTAATTGTAATAACATTGTAATGTAAGCACTCTAATGCACCATTTAAAGTCAAATATCCTTGCAGAGGAATCAGATTTTTCTTTGTTATTTCTAGTTGTAGCCAGAGGTGTGTAGAAGGGGGAGGGGAATAAGGATTATTTTAATCCCCAGGTCAGACATGGGTATGTGAGTGGGCACTGGCATGCAGACCAGCTAAATCTATTATTTGGAAGCAATGTACAGTAGTCTGTAGTATGGACAATGATAAATAACATTTAGCTAAAACAGGAATGATTTTAAGCCACCTTCATTTATCCACCTTTATGGAGATCTGAAAATAAAAGTTGATTTTACTTTGTATCAATCTGTACATGTGGTTCTTTAAATGATGTAATATACTTAGAAGTGAGGTGTCCTTTCTTTTAGTCACTTTTTTCCCTTTGTCATATCAATTGTCACAATAGCTTAGAATAAATCGAAAATAATCATGCAAATAACATTAAAAACAGAATGTAAAAATAGTATATACCTTTACTGATCACATTCCCAAATATCTGTACCAAAGCAATTCAAAACAAGTGAGTATTTTTTACTCTCTCCTTTTTGTAACTGTCCTTTAAATCAGGGACTCAAACATGAAATAACACAGTGCAGGCAGTCTCAGAGAGAAATGAATGATTCACTGGATACTGACAGTCTTTGGGTTTGGCGGGGGGGTTTGGTTTGGTTTTGTTTGGTTCTTTTTTCTTTTCTTTTTTTTGTGTTGTGTGGGGTTTTTTCTTTATTTTTTCTTTTCTGTAGCAGTGCTACTTTTAGGTTTAGCTTGAAGGATTTCGTTAGTTCAGGCAAAGAGGAGGCTGTTGTCTCAAAGGCTCACAAAGCTCAGTCCCTCAGTAAAGGTTTCATTTTAGAAATATTTTAAGCTTTTTAATAATAAGCGATGACCCAGGTTTTTAGAAAATATGGCTGATGTAGTCACTAAGTATTAATAAAAGGAAATAAAAAGTATCTCCTCAACCATTCCTTTTATGCCATACAATTGTAGTAAGTGGAGTTTCTTTTTTTAAGTGCTTGTGCAGGTCAGATTCTTTTTTCCCTCAGTGACTTGGTAAGAGTTAATTTTCCAGCTGTTACACAATATCATGGTTCCCAAAATCTCAGCAAGGAAAGCTCAGTTGGTATGAGATGTGTGCTAATAAGACACTAGTTTTCCTTTTTTTTTTTTTCATTAGTGCAGATGCCAGATGACATATCCAAATAAGCACTTTAAATATGCTTGGTAAAAGTTTATTAATAGATATTGCTACTGCAAGTCCTCATGTGTGCTCCTTTGAAAAACAGTGGTCATTTATTAAAGACTAGAGACGAAACATATACTTGAATAAAATTGTTAATAAAGCACATCAGGACTTGTTTCTATTAGTATTGGCTCATGAATACTTCATGTGCTAATTTAGGGTTTAGAGATATTTAGTCATACAAGCCCTCCATTCTGAAATGGGCATGTACCTTATTATTATTATTTAAACGCTGGCCTTTTATATTTGGAATATTATAAAACATACTTGTCCTCTTCATAAAATTAAAAACATCTGCTATGGCTTTTCAGTTAAAATGTTGTGGACATGAAAGTCTGGTGATAGGTCAGTCTGCCATTTTGAATGGCAATTAAGCTGACAGTGCACCTTGTACCATTGAGACTGTGAAAACAAACAAAAAAGGCAGATGGTTCATTTAGTTTAGTAATTGTAATTTGTTGTTCATTAAAAGCAATTCCCACACAGGCATTCTCTATGCAGATGGAGTATATAGAAAATTTTATTCTGCCAACCTGTCGTAATAATTATTTTTGTTAGTGTAATTTGCAATGACATTTGATAGGCAGTTGATTAGAGCAGTATGGTTTCATCAGAATTAAAATTAATTATAAATTTTGCTGCTTTCATTAGTGTGCTTTTATAACTATCATGACTAAGCAGCAGGGGTTTGGCTACTGAATATCGCAGCAGCATTTGTTGTGGGGGTTTTTTTCTCTTCTTGAGATGATTGAACCTTTTAATTGAAGGGTTTCTGTTTGGAAGACATTTTTTACACCTACAGAAGATGAAAATTAGTGGCACAAGTGTTTTAGGATGATTCTAAAATATGCTTTTAATGGTGGAATGTGTAGAGTTAAAAAATAAAGTCAGTTACTAAGCTTGAGATGTTTTTCAGTCTTCTTAAATGTAGTAATAGCTTTGTAGCTCCACACATTCTGGTAATTAGAAAGAAACCTTATGGCCAGTAATAAAAATGTCCTTACAGGTAAAAAAAAAAACTTACTGTCTTATACAGGGATTTTCTTTTCCCTTTAGAGTTTAAAATTATGTTAAATAAACTTCAGCAGAAGGAAACTAGTGCCATCTTGATGAATATAATTACAGAGTTGCTAATTTTGATTATCATGATAAAGTCGTTCTCTCCTAGGTGGCTTAAGCTGCAAAAGAATTCTTCAAAAATAAATATTGGAACATCTTGGTACAAACAGAGACAATTCTCATGGCAAATCTGAAGGGCTGAGTGCATCATAGATATTTTACCTCACTGCATGGTGTAACACTTCTATCAACCTGCAATATTAGGAAGTAGATAACTGCTGAATGTAAAATATGGAACACAGTTCTATGAGTTTGGTTTTAGTCTTTTATGTCCTGATATTTTTGGTGGTTCCTCTGGTTTTCCCCTCCTTTGCAACATAATATTAGTGAGGCGACAGAGCAGACAGTGAGGGTTGATGTCCCTGTCCTGTTCAAGTCAGTGGCAGCTCCATCATTAATTGCAGTCACTCCATGTAACCTATAGAAAACCTTAATATTTTAGAGAAACAGATGAATAATCAGTACTGGTTTACAGCATTTTTTCTTCTAGAGACTGGGGATATTTTATGTTACATTTCTGCTGCTTCTGAGGTACAGTATCCACTGGGGTGTAATTCCCCTTAGAGTTGAAAGTGTTTAATTTAGAGCATGCTTGACCTACTAATTTTCAGTAATACATTTTTCTCTCAGAATTGTAAATTCATAAAATTAGCTATATCTAGGAATCAGGCTGGGAAAAGTAGAGAAATTCTTCTGGTTTGTAACTTGACTCTTGTTTCTGCAAAATATGAACAAGACAGTGTTTACTGTAGTCAGAAAAATAGTTGGCATGATTGTGCGTAAGTGAAGAATCTCTGGATTGTCTCAAAGTGTTAGCTGCCCATTTGCAGACAAGCAAGCTTTTAGTGTGCAATTTAGGTCAATGGATAGAGGAGAGAAGATGTGTTTGGGCGACAGATTTTAAATCACCATAATATAAATATGCTTCCCTTTTCATCCGGAATTTGCTTTCTTTCAAGGTAATTTAGTGGAGCAGACATGCACTTATGCCTGTCTTTGTAATTTTAGGGATTAGGATAGTGAGGATTAAATGCTGACCCTTAATCTTCAATATCAACTTTAAGAGCGAAATATAATATGCAAATGGAATACCTTCATTTTGTGTTTATATATTTTAATCTCTGTAATTTAGTTTTAAGAAGATGGAAACTCATCTTTGCCTTATTTATTTTGAATCCCAAAGCAAGATGCCATTAAAATCTTTATCCCTGTATCTTAGAGGATAAATGTTTATCCTTTAGGGATTAAAATATAATTTTTTTAAAAAATGAGTTTAACCTAACACTCTTACATCAGTCCAAGAGTTCTGTGTGTCTGATTTAAATGTATCCTTGAGTGTCATGTCAAACATTGATAATGGCAAAAAAATCATCGTGTATTTATTTTCTAAAATCAGTGAATGGAATTTGCATTAACAGAAATAAATTAGTTACTGTACCACAGATCAATTTTGATCTGTTCGTTGTAAGCTTTTCCTGAAAGTTCTAGATATATTTAAAGTATAGACCTTGAAGTCTGGGGGACAGAGAGATAGTATTTATAAAGATTATAAAGATCTGCGGTTATAAACGGGTAGAATATCTCAACCAGTACAAATGAATGATGCAGTATTGAGGAATAAGATCAAAAGGAAAGATGAAGTATGAAAACCTGCAAAAAAAAAAAAAAAGGATATCTGAAATAGTCTTTCTTTTGCTATTAATACTGGCATTGTAAAGTACGGTGAAAATACTTGACCCAATTAGATTTATAATCAATGCCCATATAAATGTGATTGCAAAAAAAAAAGTTTATTTTGACATCACCATTCCTAAACATTTTTTTGATCGTACTGTCTTACTGATTATATGATTATCTGCGTGTCTCCTTTCTCCAGTTTTGCTGATTTTAACTAACCTGGCAGCTTGAAGGTCTGAAATAATTTTTCAGCTAATTTCTTCACAGTGAGAATTCAGAACACTCTGATATGAGCTGTATGTTAAAAGTCTGTGTCATTAAATGGTAAATGAATAATAGCAGTGCACCACATTCTTGCCTAGTGAGTCATCATTCCAGGGCTATATTCTGACAACTGTAGTCTGACAAAGAATACTTTCTTCTGTGACAAATCTTTCAAGTATTTTGATGTCCTTTGGAGAGTAAGGTGCTACCCAAACTGATATAGCTGTCAGAACACGGATCAGCGAGGATGTTGTGAGAGCTGAAAAACAGCATGAACAATATAAAAATAAATAAAAATGCTTCCTACCAATGTTGTTTCTGTTATGGCCTTGGAAGTTGCATTGGATTGCTGCACATGGTTTGCCAGGAATCAGCTCAAACTTCTAATTGTTATTTACAGATGAATTCCCTTGAGGGTATTGAGGAAGCAAATTAATGTGCTCATAGTTTTGTATCTCTGTCTTTGGGATACTTTCTGACCCTGAAGTGGCTCAGAGGAAAATTATAAAAAATGGACCTTATACCTTGAGGATAAAAGTTTGATGTCATGCCTGGCCCTTTCTTAGACCTTATAAAAAGTGAGAAGCTGCTTTGTGTCCTTTTCGTTCCAGAAACCATCTGGATTTTACAGTCAGTTTCATTTTTTATTAATTTCCCTAATTGTAATGAGCAGGAAAGACCATACCATAGAGTAAAAGTACTGGCACTGCCCAGTAGAGACCTAATAAGTGTCAAGAGTTTTATTCCTGCTGTACTGATCTGCACCTGAAGGATTGTGAAAATACACAGCAAGAAAGGTCAAGAAAAAGGGATATTACATGCTGTCCTATTGTCAAAGGTAGCCAAGACCCATATATAGTATCTTAAGACCCATGACGATGGTAACTTTGCATATCAATAAGTCATCTTGGCAATTTGTATTTATGCTGGACTTACTAGCATATATCAATAGGCATCAGAATATCTAATATCAGATTGCTGGTCTCTCCATCAAAGGTCATATAATACTTTCTAAAACTTTGTCTGCATTAATGGACTACATCTAGAGGATCATACACTGTTGCAGATGACATATCTGGAGGTGGATTTTTCTTGATGTTTTCTGCTAATTTCATGTTATATTAGGCTTAAGATGTCAGCAGCAGTGTCCTATGCAAAGGAAGAATCTATTTTAACTGTGTGTTGGTGTTGATTGCTCAGTATGTTTTTGTGACACTTCAGTCAAGTCTTTCATCTGAGTGTCAGGGATATTCTTCATATATTTCAATGGTGTTAACTCAAATTAAAGTGATACATACGAGGGTAAATTAGTGATCTGTCTAATATATGGATATATGGGTACCATGAGTTATGTGCGTATCCAAATGTAACTAACAGACCAACAGTAATTAAAAAAAATCAGTTGCATTTTACATAATAGTCAGTAATGGTCATTAGACAGTAAAAGATTGCAAATTTGCATTTATTCAAAATAAAGGTCACTGCCAGTGTAACACATGCTGTTCTGAATTTCTAAACTGAAAATACTTTTTTCTTTAAAGGACAAATAGGAACCTTTTCCTTATCTCCTCCTTATAATATTTTAAAGCCCAAATTGTTGGAACTAAAAGATATTTTGTAAAATGGCATAAAGCAAAATGATAAAGTAAGTTCTGCAGATTTCTCAACTCAACCTGTTTTCTGTGGGAGTATGGCTGATGCAATAGGTGTTGTGGTACCTCACAGAAAACAGAAAACTTTGTTTTTGTTGGGGCAATTGAATGCTGAGGTCAAGGAACTTCCACTGACAGCGGCTCATGATGTCCGAAGTTATAAAACTTGTCTTAAACCTGCTGTTGGAGACAGTCAGGAGGGAGAGACAGAAACTGAGAGAGCATGTAGATACCAATATTTTAGTTAATGGCTTTGACAAGAACATGTTAGCTAGCACATTTTAAGCATGACATAATAAAACAATATAAACTTTCCTATTAGAATGTGGTCAAGCTAAAACCTAAGCTTTCTCTGAAGGTATAACTCAACCTAGCTGAGTTAAAGGCTTTAAAGTTGTACTGGTAAACATATTCTGACATCCTCATCTAAAGAAATTCCTAAAGATTCACATAGATAGGAACTAGTAACAGCTGCAGTGTCAAGAGCATAAGTGGTATCTACGAGAAAATTTGATAAATAAGTGGGCAGCTTCTTTCAGCACTAGCTGCCATTTTCCAGTGGTCTTCACAAGTGGCTGTAAGTAGAAAACATTACTGTAGCCCTTGAGGGAAGTGCACAAGAGATGCTCATTTGAGGACATTAGGGCTGATTGTACAGTAGGTCCCTAAGACGTGAGAGAGGTTCAGAGGGGCCAGTCTGGGTGATGGATGTGGGCTCTGCACCAAACCTTGGTCCTGTCACCACAGCTTGTTGCTGTTGGAGGCTCGGGCACCTGTGCCTTCTGGCTTCAGATACTTCGGGTTGTCATAGGCCTCTGTAAAGACAGAATTCCTTCAAAGGCCGCTCAAATTTGTCTTGGATTTAGGAAAGGCTCTAATCATGTAATTTTTTTTCTGGAGGAAGAGAATAAAGAGCAGTATGAATGCCACACAGATGCACACACAGCTATGCCAAAAAGCGTGCATGTTTGTGCCTGACTTCTGGATGCCCAGATATTCTGTATCCCCAAATATCCATGCATTACAGGTATAAAAACCGCAAAGCGAGTATGTCCATCTGGCCACAGAATGCATCTGTGTTTTTTTTCCCTACGTGCTGTGGTGAGCCAGTGTAACCTTGTCCTGTCTTGATCATTAGCACTTATCCAAACCCCACTTTCTTCAGGAAGTAAAAGAGCTGTGTGAATCACTTGCCATATTAGAGTAATGGGAGAACTTTAGGTCTCCTAGCAAAATGTCCAAAGTCACTGTGACATAAAAGATAGGGAAAGCAAGCAACAACAAAACACTCTGGCCTAATAATTTCTTCTAGTCCCTTAGAAGCACTGATTGTTGGGATAGTCTCCATGGCACTAACCACCAGAAGTGCATGAAATATTTGTTGGGAAGTAATAGTTCCATGTGGAGTTCACTTCCAGTGCTCAAAAACCTGTCCACTTAGAAACAAGCAACAACCATTATAACCTCTGGGTCTGGTCTTGCTGTAAAATCAATATTTGAAGGTAATCACTTTATAACTGATGCATGAGCTTGGGCGATTTTACTGGCTGCCTGTTGTTAATATGGACCACTGCCTAATTGTCATTCCAGAAGAGGATCCAGATGTCCCTTACTCTCTCCCTCCAGCCCACCATGGATTTCATTACGAGAAAAAAAATTCCTAAAAGGTGATATCATTTACTGTTAGAGGCTGAGTAGGAGAAAGGCCATCCCCCCTTGCACGTTTAGGCTAGTGAACAGATTTTAAAATTAACACATCTCCTCAGCCCCATAGATGTATGTGATTTCATCTACTGCTCCAACGCAACCCCCTTGAATATGCCTGAAGTCCTGCAAGCCTGCATCTTTTACCATAAAGTCTTGATTCTCATGCCTTCACATGTAGCAGTGGCATAGGATTTTTTTTCAACATGTTTGCTAAGGAAAGGTACAAATGGGACTTTCGACTCCAGATGCAGTGGCTGTATTCCACATGTAGTGTTCAATTGCCAGCACAAAAGGTACATGTGAAGACAGCTGAAATTTACTCTGTCTTTTGGTGAGCTTACGTTCTTAGCAACTGAGTAGAAGCTTTATTTTCAGAAGATGCACATCTTTTTTGTTTATTGTTACTTATTTTCTTCCCATAGAATCATTCTGGTAATGAGTCCATATTACTCCCAAATCCAAGATGATCTTCTGGTTTTTTAAGTCTACCTATGTGCTTGCAGTAAAACACTCTAAGTGTGCTTTGTAGTGTTTTACAGAAACATCATTGCCTGTTTGAGAATTGCTCTTTTTGAGGTTGTTTTGTTATGAAGTAGGTAAAAATCCAGCTAACATGGCTATTGTCGGTAGCTTTTTTAACCCCAGAAACCACATTGGTTATGTGAAATTTGCATGTTTACTCTTATTTCATTGACTGCTAAGGACGATAATGAGAGCCTTTCAGGCCTTGATTTGCTAGCGATATCCAGAGCCCTAATAAACCTAATGCTTCTGTTAGACATAACACTCTCAAGAATATATTCTCTCACCTCAAAAGACCATCACTCTACTCTATATTCTTCCTCTCCTGTTTTTTAAGCTAGACTTTTTGAATAATAGTCAGATAAAGCTTATTTTTGCAAGGATTAGATTTTCTGAGAATTCATAGTCATGACTTTTGGTCCGCTATGGAATACAAGTAACATAGTGTTTCAGTTTTAAAAAAGCCCTTAAATAATTTTAAAAGTTGTGGGGACAAAAGACTTCTCTTAAGGGGGGGGGGGGCAGCGCATGTGTTTAATACATAGTCCTGAGCTTACTGTATATTTAAAGTAGATATATACCTTGCTGCTATGAATCTTTGACAAAGTGCCAAGTGTTGCATTGCCAAAGGTATAACATTTCATTTATTTCTTTAGGCTCAATAGCGGTTACTGGTAACATGTGTTTGTAGGGTGTCAGTTCTGATGGAATTTTTTTACCTGGCCTGTTTCCAAGTAATGTTGGTATGTGTTTAAAATGTTTTAAAAATAAATCAGACTTTTTTGTTTCTCTAATAGAAATTCCAGGCAGAGTGATGTAGTGGGATTCACTTGCTGTCACAATTTTTTTTGCTCTATTTTGTTTATGGAATGGGACTTTGGTCTTTCTATTTCACTTTTCATTAGGCTAAACCATTGTAGTAACCAGGAATAAGTACTTAGGACAAACATCTAATATTTTAAAAGAACTTTAAATAAGAAAAAAAAATATTGACCTCTGTCAGAAAATGCTTTTAATATTGCTTTGATTGTGCGGTTTCTTTCCTCTACCAGGTCTGACATTTGTGTATTACATCCCTGCAGTTGAGTTTCTGTACCTCTGAAATTTTTGGCCCATGGAAATTTTTGACACTGAGACCTTGTGTAGACCATTTCATACTGAGACTTCAGGCTGGTTGCTGTGAATGTGTAGGATCTCCTCCAGGGGAGGCACTGGACATGTGTTTGTATGGATGATAGCTAAAGGATGTTTAAGAATACCTTTCCCCGTAATTCTGTAAGGATTCCCAAGAAAAAGGAATAAGGCTGTGAGAAATTCAAGTCTGCGGTCCTCAGGACATTAGTAGCCAGGGAGCACCTCCTGCAAGTGGAATTAAGATGCCTGCCGAGAGCAGAGTTTCTGCAGCAGTACTTAGATCCTCTGATCTCTGCATGCTTTCCCCAGGTGATAAACTTCCCCTTCACTTTGCAGGCATCTGCTACCCTGGGCTCTTTCTCCTGTGGATGAATATATAAATCTATTAGCCTGGTAAGGTGGCCAGCAAAAGTTTGCCAGCACTTTGTTCCAGCTGTTCAAAAGAAGTTGCTTAATTTGGATGCACTAGTTCATATACCTTACACCTGCTTTTACAGAGGTGCTGAGCACCTTCAGATACTAATCTGCTTTATTCACTCTTTGTGAAAATTTGGGCTGTACTATCTCAGGCTGAGCTTCTAAAGCAGAAAATCTACCCCTCAAACAAATTAGTGGCTGTTTTTTGGAAAATAACAGGAAAAAAAACCAGGAGATACTGATAAGCTGGGTCAAACTTTGTGTCAGTTATTTTTAAAGCAAACAGATACTAGATTTGGCCTATACTTTTGTCTACCAGGGCACTTCTTTTCTTCCTTTAAGGAAAGAGACTGTATTTTCTGGAGGATAGACTTAACTGTTTATTATTCTGTGCTGTGTTAACTTTTTTATTTTTAAAAGTATGTTCAAATTTAGAATTATTTTACAGTTTTATAGCGTAACCAACTAAGTATTTATAAAGTGAAACAATGCTGAAAAAAAAGGTATTCAATATACAGTATTTACTGTGCATATGCAGTAGCAAATATTTACTACTACATTTACTTCCAAGTTTCATTGTATATCTGGAAGCTTGATAATAACAGTTCATATTTTCTTACCAAACTGATAATGTGTTATTAATTCAGATGAAAAAAAGAGGTAGCTCTACCAGATTCTTCTGTTTTGTCCCAGGTTTGAAATTTTATGAGAACCAGACTGCACATTCCTCTGCTGTTAGACAGTATTATTTTCAGAGATGCTAACCTGTTAATGATTAGCCCAGACTGGTGTCTTGGATGCTTGTGGTATCAGAAAGCCCTTCCCTGAGGATTTCCCCGGTCCAACGAGAATTTCCACATTTGAGCTTGAAAAAGGTGGTCTGAACCCGTGCATATTCCCAACTAAGGGTCAAATCCCATGAGTCAGTGGGAATTTTGTCTGAGTAAAGGCTGCGTGATTTGACCCTTTGGGATTTATTTGTTTCTTGTACAGATGTTTAAGTTGTTTAAAATTACGTGGCCCAGTGTTCGAAGAATTAGCTGCCTAATAGTTTTTTTGCTTCTAACCCCAGCTAATTCAGTCTCTGCTTCTTGGTGTCTTGTTCTTAACTCATCCTATATGGCAAATTAAGGAAAATTCAGGCCTCCAGTGAAACGATTATCAAGGAAAGTAAATTACAAATTATCACAGACAGTAAGAGGCCCGAAAGGTCATTTTAGATTTATTTGTAGAAAATAGCCATCATCTTTATGATATTACTATTGGTAGTGCCAGAAGGCAATTTGTTTCCTATATTTCTTTGTTGCTCTATGCAAGATTCTGCTCAGTGATCCTGATCATTGCCTCTATATGTTTGATTGCTTTTACTATAAATGTGTATTTTTAGGGACCCATCTATGAACTTTCAATATGTGCTTCCTTTTGTGGCCTCTCACTTCAGCTCTTTATTTGGTCTGGATGGCAGAGCAACTGGTTTCGATATTTAACATGCTTGAGTCAAATACAACAGTTGGAATATCAGGACATGCCATGTGTTGTAACACTGATTTTGTGTTTGTGCATGCACATTAATTCATACTTTTATTCTGAGTGTGTGCATTAAGACTTGTAAGTATATGGCAACATAGAGATATGGTGCTTTCTACTTGGTTAGTGCAGAGTATTCTATAGAAATTCAGTATCTACAAATATATTAACATTTCCTATTATCTATACTTGTATCTATATGTCAGGCTCTTCTACAAACCTCATAAGAAAATGCTGTAGAAAACTGTATGCACAATATTTGCTTATATTTGGTTTTTTTTTATTTTAGTGTTTGTATCACAAACTCTTTGTTCTGCTTTATAGTCCATTTATTTACATAAGCACCTTCAATCTAAAGTCTATGTAGTAGTTAAGGAAAAAAACCCTAATGACCTGGCAGCCAGCAGCACCTATGAAAGGGGAAGACTAGAGGAGGTGGAAAGTCAAAAGAATCAGACTGACCTCTATCTATTTAGTATCCCTGGAAAACTTGGTGGCAAGAAACAAATTATCGTCTTCCTTACAGCATTGGCAGTATTCAAACCCCCTTTCTGTACTGTGTCTTTACAGCTTGGAAATGAAACAAAAGAGCAAAAGGTTGTGTGGGGAAGCATAAGAAAAAAAAAAAAAAAGAGAGAGAGAGGAAGATTTTTTCCAGAAAGTTTAACGGTAAATTTTGTTTAATCGTAAAGAACGTGGCCGGTAATTAGTAGGGGACAAAGAAAGAAGGACTAAAAAATGGAATTTTCCCAGTTGTTATTTTCTTTTCCTCACTCACCTGATTGCAAGGAGAAGATGAAAACAATTACTTTTGATGCCTGTTTTTCTCCTTCCCTGTAAACTGTTGATACAAAAACTGAGCTACAGCTCCCATAAAACTTTTCACTGCCCTGCTGTGTGCCTTTCGTAATCACTCATACAAAATGCCTTTCATAATCTTTCTGCAGTCATAGTGGAGAAGAGGACACAACACTACTAAAGCCACTTCCTTCTGCTAAGGATAAGAGGAGACGGATGCTGCATTTCTAAATTGGGCACTGTGTAGTTTTACTTATTGATTTACAGAGCACTTATTATCATAGTAGAACATTGTAATGAACATAGCTGAAGACTGAACATTTGTTGAAACATGTCTGAGGCATTTCTACATGTTGCTTGAGGGATGAATTAATTTACATGATGTTTTACTTTTTAAATAAACCAATTTATTATAGAAATCAAAATGTAAAATCTAAAGGCTCTTATCTGTGAGCTCTCATAAATTATTTCCTTGAAGCTTTTTTGGAGTAGGACTTTTCACATATTCCTCCCTCGAGCCTAAATTACACAAACAGTAAGTAGCAAGTTATTGTAAGTGTAATGGTAATTAACCATGAAAAAACCTTACTTGTTTTCATTTTAGTTGATTTTCCCTTTAGATAAAAGCATTTCTTTGCTGTGGATTTCTGGTTCTTCATAATTTCAAGTTTTTTAGTCCTTTTTAGCAGTTTGTCCTTAAATTTTTAAAGTGGTCACTTACCTGTGTATGTCATTAGATGAGTGTCTCCCATGGTGATTAGCCTTCTGTGTTCTTACAGTATTTTGGCAGCAGCAGAATGGTGATTTCTGTTTGCATGCTGGTGAGGTTCTGGTGATGAGCTGTTAAATAAAATGATCTGTCCCCAGGCCAACCACTTGGTTTACTGCCAAACAGTAATCCGGTACAATTAAGTATCAAGGATTGGAGTACTCCATTATTGCAAGAGATCTGACTGCAGGCACTTGGAAAAGCAGAGAACTCCAGAGGGGGCGAGCGATCAGGACATTTATTTTCACTGGGATATACTAATTTCATTGGAGTTTGTTTGAACATAGGGGATTTGAATATCCATATATTTTAAATTAGCATTTAATTTTATCAATTTTACCTTTATTTTCCTTTCAAAACTGGAGTTGAGAGAAGGAAGAGAAGAAAGTAAGAAAGAACAGACTTAGTTTCTGAGACTACTTCTGCTGTTGACTTTCTTATTAAAACATAATGTCATATCATGCACACATTTAAGCATTTAATAGTGACAACAAAGCTAGAAATCTGACAAATTATTAGCAAATTGTTTTCATTGTTTGCTTTGCAATTCAGGGCTGGGAATGCGGATTTTTTTGTTCCACTACTGGCCTCGCAAGTAACAATTTTTCCTTTTTCCACATAGCACTGAATTTTGATGAATGGAATTATATACAGGTTTCATTGAGGGAGAAACTGAGTCACAGGATTGTCAAATCATTTAATATGTTTTACAGCTCAATCACAGTTGAAAATAGCAATCAGATATTCCCAAGCATATTTTCTGTCTGTGACTCCTCTCTCTACACGGCATTAACCCATAGTTTTGAGAAATATGAAAATATATGGGATAACGAAATGGTCTAGTTTCACCAGGGGCTGCTCAGAGATCTGTGGAAGCCAGATCTCTCCCAGGGTGAAAATGAAAGACAGAAACAATCAGGAAAATTAAAACTCTTTTAAGACTTGGAAAAGTTAAAAGAAATGCAAAAGCAGAATGAGTTAATACTAGCCAAAGGAGCCAGGGGAAATAAGAATAGCATTTCAAATATATTGTAGAAAAAAAGAAATACTGGAATGAAAATGCAAGCTCAATAATAACTGAAGGGGGTGACAAAATAAAAGCTGGTTGTGAAATGGCTGATGCACTGGGCTACTTTCAAAATCAGTCTTTGTCAAGAAAAATAAAAGGAGTAAGGACATAATAGATCAAGTAATTAAGACCTTTTCAAAATAGTTGTTGATAAAAAAAGAGTAAGGCAATACTTAGAAAAAAATGGAATAAATGCAAATCAGCAGGTCTGGATGATAAGCATAGTATGGTCTTAAGAGACATAGATAATGAATTTACATAATGACTAGTAATTATTTTTGAAAAGTAAAGTACAATTGAGGAATTATCATAGGATTGGGAAAAAGAAAATCTAATACCAACCTTTCATAAAAGAAAAAATAAGAGTAATTCTGGTAATTACTATAGGGCTGCCTGTTGTTGTTTATGAAGGCGTGATAGGAACTTTACTGAAACTGCAAGAAACAGTCCTTACTCTGAAACAATTTAACTTTTGACTTGATATGTCTTAGTTGAAGATCACCTAAAAGTAAAGTGGTTAGAAGAATGAGAACAGGGTATGGGGCTTTTTTTGGTTCATTCTCTATGTGTACGTATCTTCATGATTGCATAAAGATTTGTGGTCTATTTGAAGTAATAACAATGATTAAGAAATAAGATAATGAATATTGTTGCTCTGACACTGAAGGTTTTACCCCGTGGTTTCTCTTGTCTCCACTTGCAAAGCCCACGGGCATTTTCAAGAGGCCAGGAATATCCAGACAGGTGCTGCTTGCCTCCTTCCTGTTGCCTGGCCCCTCTGATTGCCTCATGAGGAAATGAATATGATGGAGATGTGCTTCCAAGAGTTCTTGACCACAGCTTGTTCCTGAGCACACACACAGTACAGAAGCAAAAGTGAACATGCAGATAAAATAACAGACATGGTCTTCTGGGCTTGCTTTCTTATAGACTTCCTGAGTGGATAGTCTCAGTCTCTCTCTGTTCCTAGCACCTGGTCTCAAGAGGGTTCATGCAGGGGCTTCTGAGGATATAGGAAGAAGGAGGGACCATGTTGTCTGGTGGAATTCACTCTCTTTTTTCCAGTTTTCCTTTGAGAAACATGGAGGAGAATATGGTTGCTGAAGGTCCAGGTGAACCTTGGACCGCTTTCTGAGGAAACACAGGAACGTGGTTGCCAGAGGATGTGACGTAGTGAGGGGAATAAGTGAGTTTAAGTACAGAAAATCAGGCAAAAATACTTGGAAACTGTGATTTAATTAAAAAAAATATTATGAAAGAAACGGCCCAAGAAATCTTTCCTTAAACAAAGGGGTAGATACAGAAGAGGTTTTGGAAGAGGTTTTGAGCAGTTGAAATTAACATGAATGTGCCCATGTTGCCATGTGAATTTTCCATTTGGTTGCAGAAGTTCAAGTTGTATTTTGGTGATGGAGCAAAGTGTCTAGAGGTGTTATGCAGATGTGAGTGGAAGACTTATTTTGTTGATCGTGTGATTAAAGAAAGGGAGGTAAACAGTCCATTCATTAAATCTGCAGGTCATATTAAAACTGGAAGATGTTGTCAACACCAGCAAAGACAGAGTGTGAAGATGTAAAAAGAAGTGAGGACAGGTTAGAAACATGGAGAGGAAATAAAAAATGGGATTCAACCTGGCAAATGGAATCTGCTATATATGCTGAAATATTAATGCAAAACACAGATATGTAGTAAGAGAAAGATGCTTGTAAAGAACTGATATTGAAAAAGACAGGGGTGATAGTGGGCAGCAAATTTGGGACAAATTTCTGATATGATATGAGAAGCAACTGGCCTCCCTTCCCAATAGTTTCATTCTTCCTTGCATCATATTGTAGAGTAGAAATAGGACAGACTCCCTTGCTACAAACTATGATAAGATAAAATACTGCACACAGCTTTAGGCATATCATAAAACAATAATAGATATGAATAGATGTAGTAATTGGAAGCTCTCTCATAGTGAAATAAGACTGGACAATGAATTTTGAAGCATGTAATAGAGAGTCATTCTGAATGGATGGATGAATGCTGCTGTCTTTTTCGGCTTTAATTTCCATGTTTTTATACAAGGCAAGTAAAATGAACAGTAGTTATTGTTTAACCAAGTATCTTTGCACACCAAACATGTTAATTTCATTTTTTTCTGGGTCAGGTATTTTTGTTAACCATGACATCTTGCCACTGAATAAACTGCCCCTAGCCTAAGTAGTTCAGTTCATTGCAAGGTGATTTGCAGCAGTAGGTGTTAGTTTTCTTTTCTCACACAGTAGATGAAAGAAGACTACCCGCAAGAAAAGACCATTTTAAAACATGCTTATCTTTACCTGTATGCTTAGATTTTTGGACATTTGCAGTTTGAGTATTTTTCAGCCACTTAGTCAAAAGTCACATTATATGTGTGTAAATCTATCTATCTATCTATCTATCTATCTATCTATCTATCTATCTATCTATCTATCTATCTAATCTATAAATGCTAATGTGCATTCCCCACTTTAATGTATTCAGTTAGTATTTTACTCTGTAATTTGTATAAGTTACTTAGCTTACCTTTTTACCTGTCTGCTTTCATGGAAGAGGGCTGTCTCTGGGAGAACTAGGAACACAGGGAACACTGTCCTTCAGAACAGTGGCTCCTGATGTAGGGCAGGGAAGGATGAAACAGTTGCAAATAGTCCTTCAATAAGTACAGCTGTTGCTCCAGGCATGTGTGGGTGCTGCAGACCTTTTGATTTGTATCCAGCTGGTTTTCTCTGCTTTTTGTGACTCTAGAAAGTCAATAGAGTCTTACTTGCCTGGGCCTTTTTGCCCATGTTCTATTTCTTATATCCAAATGCATGTTTATTACGTAGAGTCAATACAAACGGCTGCTGAAGAAGCATACCTGCCTTGCCTATGTCCTTCACAGAACAAGGAATATGTGAATATTATCCATTATAGTTTTTCGGGTCACACCAACTACTACAGAATGTAAGTGCATATATTGACATATTGATAAGAAAAAAAAGAGAAATATGTATTTTGGCAATGTTTCTACTGTAGAAGGGACCAACAGAGATACTTAGTTGCTAACATCATTGAAAATTCAGTTTTATTAAAATAAAAGATCTACTGCTCTCTCTTTTACTCTATAAAAGTATCTCTTAGTATCAGCACAGAAATGTAGTTGTTTGTTGACCTTCAGTGGAACTGCTGATGCAGATGAATGCTCTCTCTAACACCGACCATTTTGCTACTGGTAGATGAGTCTGTCTCAAAGTCTTATAACCTTTTGCTTGTTAAAGAGCAGAAATGGGATTTCATCATGAAATAAATATTTCATGTAGGAAGTTCTGCTAGTGTAATGGTACTTTAACATGTTTGGGGTTTTTTTTCACACTTTCTTAGGTATATTAATAATGCACTTATTAAGAGAGAAATCACACAAACCCTTCAGGTCAAATATCCTGGTTATATGTTTAAATGTACCAAGCTAAAATCATGCAAAGAACCAAAACTGCAAGGGAATAATCCATTATGTTCAAGCACTGTTGAATGGAGCTGTAGTTGCTTGTTTTCTCTAACAATCAAATTAAGGGTTATAAATAAAGGACTTAAGTCCACAGTGAAACGTAGAAGTTGAAATGAATACTCGGAAAGGATGTACGAACTCTTTGTGTTTTTTTACAGTATTTGTGTTCATAAATTTACAGAGCTTGAGTCTCCGCCTCCTCAGTTGAATACGCATCTTAATACCTTGTTAAATCAGCTTGTTAAAACAGCTTTTGATGTACTGTGTTCATGTAAAGGTTTCCCATTTTTAAACCGTATATACTGCTGCATGCACACGGCATTTAAGACCAGAACCAAGCTATTAAAGTTTGCCATTTCTCATCAAGCTAAAAAGGGCTAGAATTGCACAGTTAGCTGTAGAATAAAACAAGTAAGCCTATTAAAAGGGCTTTTTGAGACGCTGCCAGCCTGGTAGGTCTTTTCTTATCAGCATATTTATTTCCTGTGTGTATTTATTTAAAGAGAGAGATGGATTTTAAAGATATTGTTCCACTACAGAAGAAAAAAAGTAAGCTGGAGTTCCGAAAAGGTGGAATAAAGTCCTTACTAGACGAGAGAGAAAAGAGCCCAAACTTCTAAAGTGTCTATTTCCAGTGTTGTGGGTGGTGCAGGTACCATAACTACACCGGTGGTAGATGCAGCCTACAAAACATAAGGATGGGAGACCCATGTCCCTGAGGTTTGGTTCTACCAGTCTGCCACTTCAAGAGCACTTCATCAACAAGTTGCAGGGTACACACTAGTGGAGTTGGTGGCAGCAGCATTCTGTGTGGAAAGGTTTCAGAGGTATGATGGCATCTATATATCCATATATATATATACATATATATATATATTCATCCTGCAGACATTAGTAAAGTGGCTGGGTTGCTTTTGGTGTTAGAGATGATTTTAACTAAGGTGAAAAAAATGACAACAGTAACAAAGATTAATGCAATTCTGTGTTGCTTTGTTACCCAAAGAAAAAACAAAAAGGGAAAAAAGAAAGAAAACAAAGCCCCAGATAAAGAGACAGTGTCTATTTTATATGAAGTTTCAACACAGTTTTGTAATCTCTTTGTAGTACTACTTTTCAATATTTTATGAAAGAAATTTCTGCTGCAGTTTCTATATGATTGTTAGTTTGAATGTTGGATTTAGGAAACAGAGGTAACAGACAAACATAGTGCGTAGCAGCAAAGTAGTTTCTGTAACAGTAGCTTACCTCTCTTGCAGATATCTTAACTTCTCAGAGCTGGTTAACATTCTTGGTAGTGTTTCTAGCTTTTTAATAGTTTCTATCTTGCTTCTGCCATTTTATGCGAAGTACAGTAAATGGGTGAGAAATTAAGTAAATACCCAAGGGAGGATCAAAATAATTCATACTACTCCACAGACATTTCAGGTCTTGCAGTCTCTGAGCAACCACTTGCTGAGCTGAGTAGCTCAAGATGGTAAAGTATACTCTATAAATCAGAAATTCAAGTCAGTGTTTCTGAAAAAACATTATTTTGCCTATGCTTTCATTGAAAGCAGTAAAAAATATGTACCTTGACATAGGCCTCTTGCAGGCTTCTAGGAATTTGAGGATTTTGATAAAACAAACTTAATCTAAATGAACAAGGAGTGTACTTAGAGAGATATATTGTTATCAAGCTTTCTAATAATGGTAATGGTATTTATGCAAAATACTTTTTATAAAGCCACGAATTCACTGGGCATGTGAAACTATATGACTATCTAACTGTGGTGTATTTGTTTTAGAGGAATATATGTTAAAGGGGAATATATGTTAATTGTATGCATATGAAATTATTGATCACTAGAGGCAAAGAAAGGCCAGGCGTAGAAACCAAAATCTTCCCTTTATCTATGGAATTGATATATGAAATGTTGCTGTATGATATTGTATTTCACACTGAGCCTCAAGACCATTATCTGTGGCATGAGGGAGACAGTGCATTCCCCATATCTCAAACTCTGATGAAGCAGCAAATTAGTGCCAGTTAAGGTACTGGTGTTTTATGATGGGAATGCATCTGGTAAAAATGACACCTCCAGATTAGGCTTTACTTTGGCCAATGGGCAATTGTTGCAGAGCAACTATTTCAGCTTATTTTTCTAGACTTTTAAATTATTTTGGTAAGTGGCATTTGGCAATAAAGTCTCTACCGTTGTCAAATGCAGATACCATGTCCTTTGATTTGAATGCTGACTTGTTCACAGGTATTTGACTGATAGAAAATATTAACTTTAATCCCAGCATTTCAAGACAGTAGGGAAATTAGTTTATTTTGTTTAGTTTTATGCAGAGTGGCTTGTGTCTGCTAATAACTGCCATCCAGCTACAAGCATGTAAGAGGATGGGTACGAAATGATAAAATCAAGAATGTGATTCAAGTACCATTTCAGACTGAAAATCTAGAAATTTAAAATGCTTTGCAGTTCTAACAGCAATGCTGCTTTCATTACTACTGTACCTCAACTCAGCAGAGAGAAAAGCTTCTGAAGTTACAACTACCCACAGGATTTGTAAACCAGATTGATGGAAGTAATTGGTAAACTGCTTAATCAAGCCTTGCTTGGAGGTGAATAAGGACTGCAGGATAGAAAATGTAGGCTGTGTAACTAACCCAACAAGTCAGTAGAGTTCTTTTTTCTGAAAGAAACAAAGATAGCAGTAATTAATGACCCTGACTCCATGCCAAAAAAGCTTTCTTCTGACAACTCCAACTTAATTAAAACTTAAGACATTTCAATGGCCTCAGAAAGCCCCTGATGGGGTGAACTCTTGCAAACTCGTGAGAAAATTTTGTAAATTAAAGGAAAAGATGTGTGTTACCAGTGGTGCCATGACTCTAATCCCTGGCAGTCAAAGAATCTATTTAGCCAAAGCCTTTTCTTTTAACTGGCTCACACCTGCAGGCTTACTGGCACTTCCTCTGTACCAGAGAAGGCAGTTTTTGTGTTTTACGGAAGATCAGATAATAGGAGTCTTGCTGTTACTTTTGTTTTTGTGCATTGTTCATTAGGCTGGGAGTGTTGCAGGCACACTTGATATGCTTGGCTAGCTTGTGGAGTGTAGTGGTTGAATGCTTTAGGTGGTGCAACATTAGGGGATGGGCTGGCAAAAAAGTAAGTTTAATGCGAAAGTGCTTCAAATTAAAACTCGCAGCTGATGAGGCAAGCTGAGAGGCAGAGCCTACTGTTTTTCACACATCCAAGTTACAAGGGACAATACTCTGTGCTGGACAGTGCTGGATTTAAAGAAAAGGAAATAGGGCTTTCAGATTCTCCTTGCTCCTTTATATTAATGTAATTTTTATTCATTTTGGACAAACTGCTGTAAGAATGCCCCACAGGTACCCTGTATGAAAAGTAGAGCTTTGTTTGCATTGCAGGGAGGCCAACTATTTTATGAGTTGACTTGTCTGCTTTATTAATAAACACAGGAGTAAATTCTAGAAAAAAAACATCAGTTGCATATTAATTTGAGTTCAATTTCATCTCCCATTCTAGAAAGTGCATTTGTGTGTTATGTTGTTAAAATCTCCTCTTTGCCCCACCCCTTTTCTTTGGCCTTAGGCAAATTCATATATCTGAGGCAACGATGAAGGCAATATTCTGGATTGTCTTTTCCGTTTTGTATGCTAGGTGATGTGCAGGTGCCCTGCTGTCTGACAGGCACAGAAAAGCCTTGCTCGTGTATAAGTGAAGGCATGGGTATATGTTTTAGATATATATATACTAAAGGAAAGGATAGAGAGCTCAAGGCACTCATGAATCTCTTCCTTTGAACTTTGTCAAGAGTTTTGATGAGGCTAATTATGATGTTTGTTTTCACAGGTGATGATCCACAATGTACAGGTGCTTGGACTGACGCACTTTTTTATTGTGGCTTAGGGAACAGTGGGGGAAAATACAGTTACAGACTTGTAACTTTTCCATCGATTGGCATTTAATTCACCACATCAAGCTGACATAAAAAAAGAAGGGGAAGAGAAAAAAAGGAGCCTGTAGGAGTTTGCAAAAATATACTAGATGTGTCATGTCTCCATAGGATTGGAAAGATTCACCTACCAGTTTGTTAGTAACCATTTTCAGATGTTAAAAATGTGCTGGAGAAGATGGAGGGGGAACAAGGGGCAGAGGAAAGTAGAAATCAACATGTTTGATCCAATACAGAAACTATTGTCTGAAAGAATTTCAGGATACCAGCCATAATCTAACTCATCTCAGTCCAAATAAATACCACCTGTAGTATTTGATATCTGAAGGGAAAAGCAGCCCAGCCTAATGCATTAGAAAGACTCCTAGAGCTGAACTCTCACCAATAAAGTGATTGTTTTTGCAGTTGCCATTCTTATTTTTGGAATATATTTGTTGGGCCTGTGAAATGGAAGTACCTTAGTTTAAGTAAAATATGTATTTAAAAAATAAACTACTGTAACACAATATGTTTGGGAGTTGTAA
>VWZG01013253.1:159920-162420 GCA_013396735.1 Grallaria varia | reverse complement strand
GGACTCTGCGAATTGAAAATGTTTTAAATGGGGCATCATTTAGCCCCTATTAGGAATAAAATTTAGGAACAAAAAATGCATTCTGCAATAACATTTAAGTATCGTTTCTGCCCTGCAACAGTGTGTTTTAGTTCAAAAGAATAATCATTGAGGAGGTTAAGCTTTCATTGAAATGTCTATGAAATTTCACAAACAGATTAATATCCCTGTTATTTAATGAGTTAACCTTACTACATACAGTCATCCATGTCTTCACATTGAAAGACCAGAGATCATTATCCAGCAACCTAGGAACATGAAGCTACTCTGAACTAAGGAGATTGGCATTATTGGGACTTAATATCAAAAGCTTCAGAGCAAAATACATAAAAGTACCAGCCTCATAACTGTACCATTATTATGAACATTAATTTATTAAATTCTGCCATCTGTTTATGAAAATGTAATTGAAAAATTGCACTTGTACATCAGTTTATTGAGCTGATAAAAGAAGATTCATTAGCAAATACAGAAATATGCCATCCTAATGATCACAATAATATCACTGCATGTTAAAGTGCTCTTTTAACCTTTTTCAGTAGGCTTTAGCGATGTTAATTAATCAACTTGGATGCTGTCAACATCTCAGGCAATAGAGTGATAGTTCCAATTCTGTGCTAGGCATTTCTCTGCACCTTTTCCTTTTGTATGTTTAGCTAGAAAAGCCTGAAAGAGCATTAGCGGAACAGTAGAGAGAAGTCTCTCCTTCCTGCCCATTGTTTACCTGTAGTATTGCCTGATGGAAGGGCTCGTGTCCATAAGCCCAGATTTTTTATGGCCTGTTCCATCACTGTTCTCAAAGACTTGAATAAATGAAGGATGGGATCATTTGAAGATAAATATTGCTAAGAATATCACTTTAACCCTCATCATCTTCACAGCACCCTAAAACAGAGGGAAAAGGTAGCCTTTAGTGAGAAAGATCATTAAACAAAAGCTTCTCTGACTTCTGAGATGAATGTCACTTGAATTATTGCTGCTTCGTGAGTTTAAAATCTAAAAACTTTGCATGGCTGCCTCATGCTTTTGTATCTGCCGAGTAATAATTCTCTGGGATGCTTCCAACTATAACCAGCTAATTGCTAAGACTGAAATGATAACCATTTATATACCAGCTGTCGGCCAATGGACACTGGTTCCAAAAGTTTTGGTGTATTGTGATTTCCTAGCATTTCTCCCCTTTCTCTATGAACACAGTGGATCTGGGAGAATGAATATTTTTTTCTGTCAGCAATCATATGCATGTTCATAAAATGTGTAGCACCTTAAAAACATTAACAGTATTTTTTGAGCTTCATTTGGAAGATAATATATTTCAAAGGCAAGAATAGAAAATAGCTAGATATCATTGGAAAACAACACTTAATTATTAATGAAACCAAGACATTGGCTTGGAATGAGAAGCGACTGCTCATTTACTGAAGATTTTACAGGGAAGGTAAATAATGAAATCTCTTTCTTAAGCTAACCTACATAGTGGTTTTGACTTAAAGGTTTTTCTTAACATGGGAAATACAAATAAACATTTTAACTCCCCTGGAAAATAGGAAAATAGTCCTGAGTTTGTGCAGGTTTTGTGTGCATTTGTCACGAGCAGCTATTGTGGAAGTGGGATTACTGCCTGACAATTTCATCACGTCTGTGAAAGTAATGTTTAGGAGGTGAAGTAATACAATAATGCTAATCCAGCTTTTTATAATCAGCCTCCTATGTATATAATATTTATGTTATTGTCTGTGCAGGGTTTTCTTTTTCTAGAAGCATTTCTTATCTACTAGAATTCTTGTTTGACAAATGAGATTGGATTACCAAGTCACAGCTGTATACACTGGTTGATATATTGCTGTAGGATTGATAATTCAGAAAAGCAATGTAGTATTCGGGGGTTAATTTTCTTTTCTTAGATACAAGAATCTAATGCTACTTGCTAGATATTTTCTTCATTTTCGTTATCTAAGTTTTACCAGGTTTAGACTAGTTATTGACTCAGTTAATGTAAAAAATGTTGATATGCTGTCAATATTAATGTAGATGTCAGTCCAACACTAGTCCCTAATGTATGTAAGAGCAAGTATTTTTTACCTTGATACAGAGAGGCAGTCATGTGTGAGATTTAATATACATCCTAATCTATCTTGTCATTGCACTAGCCATGGGTGATGTGCTAATGTATGGGCAACCATTTTCTTTTTCTCTTCACACAATGGAATAGATAGACATGAATGACAGCCAAGTCTCCACTATGTAATTTTTTGGAGGGCAGTTAGTACATACAGGAGGAATACAGTAATACAGCAGTTTTACTTATAGACTTATTTATGGCCTGCTTTTTAATTTTTTTTAATTTTGTTTTGTTTTTGTTTGGTTGTTTGTTTTGGTTTTGGTTGTTTCTTTTTTTTCAATTTTCCACGTAACCATATGATCACTTATAATTGGGAAACACACACACACACACACACAC
>VWZG01013253.1:98036-159886 GCA_013396735.1 Grallaria varia | reverse complement strand
CTCCCCCTGCCAAAAAAAAACCAAAACCCACAAAAAAGAACAAACCCACTCAAACGCAAGAAATGGCTGAACCTAAGTAACCTTCATAACACACAGAGTTTGGAATTTCAGTTCTGAGTCCTTACACACACAGCTAAATATTTTTATGTATTTGAATGCATTCTTTGTGCTGACATCATCATTCTGATTCACTTTTCTTGGCAAAATATATGTTTTATAATACAGAAGATTTGTCATCAAGTATTTCTAGAAAGTGAATAATCAAATGGGCTCTTTAATTAAATGTCTCTTTCATATTCATTTTCCTTTTCCCTTTCTCCGTTGCTTTTTCAAATTGTGAACAATTATGGAAATATGGGATTGTGAATATAAGTTGACACAATGTAAGATAAGCAAGCAAAAATTAATGTCCATAGCATGTCTCATCTTTGTGCATATTGGCAAACCCAAAAACCTGAATATTGCTTTTTATATAAAAGACATTTTGATGAGATTGCAGTTTCCTAAAAAGCGAGTCCAAAATTACATATTTCTTAACGCAGCTTGAGTCAACAAATCTTTGACTTCTCATATTAATTTATAATATAGCTTCCTTTTGTTCCTCTTTTCAAACTGTAAGAAACTGTCTTTACGCATTCAATCTGTCTTTGTGTGAGAGTAAATGAAAATGAGGCGCACTGTCCATATCATAAAGATAAGCAACCGCCTGCAATTTCAGCATTATTTTTGCTGTATATTTAAGGAGGGAGGGTACGTTTTCTCCCCTGTGGTTGGATACTATTATTTGTAGGCTAAAGCCATTGCTTTCCTGGCACCTTGCAATGTTCCATTCAGAATTAAAATCACTATGCACATCTTCACCAACTCTAAATTGAGACTGGTATAATTTCAACAACGGAAACAGAGGCCAAATTTCTGCTCACAGTGCCTTATATGGAAATATTCCATTCGGGGGGGAAAGAAAAGGAAGAAAAAAAGAATCCCCAAACATTCTATTTTTAGAATATATGTTATAATCCCCATACTACTTAAGTTTCCTATGAATATTCTTCTTCTCTGAGAGTAGTAATAAAAGGCTAAATTGTTACCTTATGTTTTCGTGGAATAGGTTTGTGACCACTGACAGTTATAATTTGCAGTGATTATGGACATTAACATACTTGACTGTTGCTTTTATTTTTATTTCAAATACACTTTCAGTGGACTAGCAGTATGAGAAGTGGATGTTTTATCATCACAGAATACTACAAACTTCCTATCAGTCTGTAGATGAAGTGACACACCAGTGCTTATTTACAGTCAATAGGAAGTATTAATTTGTGCCCTTGAGAGAATCTTGTGTAAATCTGTAGACTGGGTCACAGTAGGTTCTTCTGCCTGTCTCTGTGTCTACTGCTCTGTCTGTCTAGCTGTTAGATGACATGGGATCTGAATATTTGTTGAAGTTGCTAAAAGTAAAGAGGAGTGATCTCAAATGCTTTAATATGCAAAAAATTTCTTCTCACTAAAGAGTTTATAGTGGCCTTCATGTCACTACTCATTCAGTGAGACACTATGTACATTTCAGTGTTTCTAGGTTTCTGAATTCAAAGTATAAACTTTGATGAGACACAAGTGATGTTGAAGCAGTGTGACAGGCAGTAGATGTCTTCTCCCAAACTTACGGCTTTTGCAAGATCAACATTTTCATTCAACTTAATCATCAATCTTCCACCTTTTATAACTCAACTCACAAAATCTATTGCCAGTTAAAATTTATGTCAGGGTTTAAATCTGAATTTCTTACCTGTAAATGCTACCACCTCCTCTTGTAGATTAGTGGCATTGCTGGTAGTATGTCAGCATGCAGGAACTATGAAGATCTTGAATTAAAAATATCTATAATCAATTATTGGAAAGCCTAAGACTATTGATTTGAAATTGAGCATAAATGCTAAGTGTTTCAGAAGGAGTAGAGAATCAGCTCTTTGTTTGAATATGAGGTTGTATCTGTGATTTGAATTTTTCTCTTCTAAGTGTTCAAAAGCACTCATGTAGCGCACAAGACCATACAAACCAGTTAATTTAGCATCTTTGCAACCTGTCATGTTAATATGTAAATACATGTGCATATGTATTTAGACAAATCTAAAAACATGCATTATTTACATACTGTAAGAGATTTTTTTCTGAGCCATTACAGTCTATTATGTAAATATGTATTTAAGGGCATAATATTTTTTTAAATTTCATTGGATTTTTGACTGGATAGGTCATAATGGCTAGGATCCCTTACACAATACCTCATAATTTATTTCAGTCTGTATTATAGATGTTTCTATGATGTTAATATGAATTTGCATATAAAATATGCTTTGAGAAGTTACTGTACACATAAAGATTAATAATTCACTGATTTTAAATGGAAGAGAGAACATCAAAACTGATTAGTTTACATAAGGGTAAGATTCATCCTCTCTGCAGAAGGATAGCACAAAACCTAGGCATCATTTAAGCCTCACTTAAGCCCTTAAAATGCAGCTTAAATGGATTCTAACTGGTGCATAGGCTTTGCTATGGCAATTGGTGAAGTAGTGAATTTAATCTGAAAGAGAATAATGCATTTCTAAATGCTTTCCATTTCTAGAAGTGAAATTACTAGATCTTCTAAGAGCACTCAATTTCCAGCAGTCCCCAAAATTTTACCTCATTGTTCACAAGAGAAGTGAAATTCAATTTTTGGAGAAACTCATAAAGGGCCTTTCTCTGTGAAGAATCCCATCTGTTTTGAGTCACGTCTGCATCAGCCATGGAACAACATAGTATAGAAATGGCTGACCTACTTCAGAGGATATGGATACATCTGCTGTAGGACAATTATTTAAACCAAATTTATATTCCTACTCATGCATATTTAGATTCCAGCTCATATTCCATAATTAAATACTGAATTTAGCCATTCGGTGGATTCTGAGGTGCCCTGAAGATCGTTATTATTCATGGGAACTGTGTGTTCGTCTGGTTACTGAGATGAGATACAGTTTTGGATATGTTGACTTTCAGTCAACAGATATGACTAAACACAGGCAGAAATTTGAAAAAATAGGCTCAGATTGTTCTTTACCAGCTAACGCTTCTGGTTACGGGACAGTGCTGGCACTAGAAGATGGTTTTGTAATAGGAACCTGACAGCCGCCAGTAGCAGATGCTGAGGGAATGAACAGAGGAAGAGGTCAAGCATACAGTCATGCTTCCCTGGCATAGCATCCCAGCTTCTGGCAAGTTTTCCAGACATCTAGTTTTCAGCAGACCAGGCTTAAGCTGTGACCACAGGAGAACAAAGAATACCTACAGAGTTTAATAATGGAGAGTGTCTCAGGAGGGACGGTAGGAAAAGGGAAAGTGTGACCTGGGCTCCAAAACCTGCTGGGAATGAGGATGTCAGAGGGCAAATAGACACGTCTAGATAATTGTGAATTGTCAGAAGTGTTGTTATTCTGGATTCATGTTGGGTTCTGGTTGTTTTAAAATATTTTATCTAATACTTTGTTTCTGAGCAATATGTTTTGAAGTAGAACAGCTGTTTGTAGGTTATGTTCCGGCTCAGACTGCAAAAAGAACTGCAGGGACTAACTTGAGTCAGGCCTGTGGAACAATACCAGTTTGTAAATCAGCAAATATGCAAAACACATTGCAGCCTCAGAGTAAGCTGTGTGGAGAGAGAGGTAGAGGTACAGGGAGCTGTAAGATCCAAGAAATTCTTCCAAAGTCTACATAAACCCTAGGAAACTCAAGTGTCCGATCCAAAAACGCCTTACGGACATGGGCTTGCATCCTTATGGCCAAAATCTTCCCTGCTGGAGTTACCTCTGCTGAGTAGGAAGGGGGAATCAGCTACACTCTTTGGAGAAAAAGACACAAATAGAGTTCAATCTGCAGTCATGTCAGCCTCACCTTATGGTGGTTTCAGCTAATGTTTTCCAGTGGGATCCACAGCAAGCAACTGAGAGACCTCTTGGAATAATCTGACAATGAACCAGTGCGATAATTGCTCATGGGCAGCATGATACATATCAAGGCCGGGGTCAATTTCTACCTGCCTAGCCCAGGTGGAATGCTACAGAAACGTCCCCATGTCCTTGCTACTGACTCTTCCTGTAGTACAATTTGTTCTGGCAATAGAAGAGGATTTGATTTCAATGAGTATCTTCAAAACCCCAAAGTAATCTGAACTATCCTAAACCTGGATCGTGTACTCACTGGTCACAATTAGTCTTTTAATTAAAATCCATTTGCTAGGCAAAATTAAGAGTCACATTATAGACAGTTGACTTGTTATGGATTGGTTTTTTTGGTTTGTTGAATTTTTGCTCAGTTTTGATGTTGTTGTCACAGTTGTTGTTGAGTGGTAAGTCAAATTCTAACAGGCCTTGTGGAGAAAGGTCCTGATGGAAACAGAAATACTTCTCCAAGATGGGGTGGTCCAGGCTTACTTCAACAAGAAATGTGAAACAGTATCCTGAATTAATGGGGTGCGGTCTTTAAATAAATTTCTGAACTGAGGCCTGGGCTGTCCAGGGAGAGCCCATACACAAAAAAATATTTCTTAAACTCTTTGTCAGATGATGCATGACACAGAACTGAGAAAAACTGAATTTCCTTTCATTTCCCCCAGTTTTTTATCTTTTTCCCCTTCTATATAACAGAGAGCCATCGATTCAAATGTCCTTCTGGCTTTATACATATAAATATATGTAGATAAGCGTCACCTTCTGTATTTGTCATGGGAGCTCTACAATATCATTAAATATATTATTTTGTAAATTAGTTTGGAAGGGGTAATAATACTGAGCAGTTGTACACAAATAATTCAAAGAAGTCCTCTGAAACATATGGATAGGAGATGTTTGCAATTGTAAAGCAAAAAAATTAAATATACATAATTTGGGGGCAGAAATTACATTATCTATGTTCTGTGTGATAATTACTTCACGTTCATATTCTGAATGTTTACTAGTACATTTTATAGGAAGTCATTAGAGTACTTGCTTGAAAAACTCTTTTTTAGTTGTTATGGGTCTCTTCCCTTCTGAGTTTCAAGGGAAATAGCAGATGTTGCAATTCCCTATGGTAGGCCAATTGCTTGCTAATTTTTTATTATTTTAGTATGCATCAAATAAATGGCTCAACTATATGAGCCTGAAAAAAATCATGGATTTTTTCTTTGGTTTTGCATTTAAAAAATAATTTTAAAACATTCCAAAACAATTCTCTTTTTAATTTGTTTCAAAGAATCATATGAGCCTGGACTGAGACTCAACTTTTAGCCTTGAGAAAATTTCCTTAAAAAGTCTGGGGGGAGGAGTTTGGAGGGGAAGGAGGAAAATGCAGGAAGGAGGAAGGAAAGCCTCAACAGTAGGCATGATGACCAAACCTTAACTATAGCATCATGTATGGTGATAATGCAGTGCTAACAAGGACTCCTGAGATAAATACATCGATTAAAGGCTTGCAGGTGTGTCACTAGGGGTGGATAAAAAGAGAGACTGGGAAAGGATTTGTGCCAGCAGATCTTATGGTTTTGTAGTAATTAGTAATCTGTGCAGATGTCTATTATGACTAACTGACAATAAATCTTGTTTCTGTTTTGAATATTGCTTTTGTTTCCTAAGTTCCATGCCTGAAGGGGAGAAAGAAAATGACTAGAAGATTAATTACTGCAATGGTTACTCCCAACAAGATAAAATGGAAAGTAGTAGTCTACTGAATGAGATTAACTATTCTTATTCTTATTTTCATATTTTATTTTGATAACAGCAAACTGAAGGTAGTGTAGGTTGAGTCGGGGTATGCATATACTGATTTTTGCATAATGATGGAATAATAAGTCTGCTTTGCCAGCAGACTTTCTTCAAGCTATGTGCATAAGGCAAATCTTTTTTCTACTTCAGCAAAATAATGGAAAGGTATCCAAACCTTCTACATTTGTGCAGTAACCTGTAATTCTAAGCACAGTGAAGAACTGTAAGTAAATTTTACCATAGAGCTATGTTTTCCTTAGCCTCTCCATCTGCTCATTTTTGACACCCCTGTCATTAACTGTCATTTTCCTTTAAATATACAGTGAAGCTGAAAGGCCAGCTCTACATCACATCATTTCAGATTAGGGGCAGTTCCTTTGAGCTGAGCTCTGTTTAGGTGTCAGAAAGAAGTCTCTGACCTCTCTCGTACCACACTGCCGCAGGGCCTTAATTAGTACTGACTCCAGCCATTACTGCAGAGAGGACAAAGGCGACCACATCATTTTTCTACTTAGGAAGTTAGCGTCTGACCTAATAACTTGTCCAGGCTCACAGGACACTGTTACGGCCACACAATGGCAGTGGGGATTATTTGTCAGATTATTTCCTCCTCTAAATGTAGGAAAATCAGGGAAGTTAGATGTTGTATCCTTCAGTCTTGCAAGAGCTATTTTAGGGTTTCACTCTGTTGATTTGTCGTGGAGAAAATGACAGACAGCTAAGGAGTCAGATATTCAGAAAAATAAAGGGTGTTATAATGAAGTGTAGAGTGGGTTTTGCCCTGATTAGAAGTACCTGATTATTTAAAATATTGCTCTTCTTACAGGATCTGCTCTGGTGCTATTGACTTTAGTGGAATTTTGTCACTTATTTCATGAAGAACAAGTCTCAAGTCCAGAGTCAAATGAGTTCCTGTTTGCTCTCTCCTCCTTCCTTCTTCGCACCCTTCTTCATCCCATCCCCCGATCTCCTGGCAGAAATTCACCGTCATGTGATAAACATTTTACAGTGCTTTTGGCAAACAATTTTGGGTCTATTTCACTAGAAATTGGACTTACCGTGTCAGGTGTCAGCATTATATATTTCCACAGAATCTCCTAAATTTTCCTATTTGTTTGGTAACATTCCGCTGAGAAAACGTCATGCCAGAATATAACTACTTCTTAATCTAGAGCTCCTTCTCTCTCTTATTTTGTTTTGTTTTTTTTTTTTTATTTTTAAAATCAATTAAAGCAATTGAAATTGCTATGAAAGTTGCACAGTCTCACATCATGTTCCTTTATTATCAGCCAGTGTCACATGCTGCAGTGCAAACACTACTGCGGCAGAAATTGCTTTCACTGTAAGTACATTTCAGAGTTGGAAAGATGAACTAAAACTTTCAGAAATGTGATGATCAGTTTGTCAAGATATAGGTATCATGAATACATAGTATTGTTGAAAGCTGTTTAACTAACTAATTTGTCTACTGCCTTGAGTTTTGTCCTTCTTCTGTAGGCAAGAAGTCATTCTTCCTGCTTGCCTTACACCTCCCTCAAAACAAAAAGAAAGAAAAGAAAAGAAAAAATTTAGTTCTGATTCTGATATGCTTTTCCAGACATCTTGGTCTTTGTAATTTCAATTCTAGTTAGGATTATTTTTACTGTAGTGACTTTGAGCCAGATTGGAGTTTCAGAAATACCATAAAGTTACTGCATTTTTACAGAAATCTTTTCTGAAGTGATCATACAAAAGTAATTACAGTATTATCAAAGCTGCAAAATGTTGCATAGTGTTTCTTGTGCTCATACAGCACCCAAAGCAATATAATGTGTTTTAAGTTCTGCAACAGGACCCACACTGAGCACAATTTGCAACAGACTAGACAAGTTTTTATATGGAGTTATAACATGGAATAAAACTGTTGGGGCCAGACTCTTCAGTCTATGACAGTGTGATCAAGCATTATTTCATTTAGTCTATGAGCTGGAATAATAGCCTATAAAGTGTTTTGGAGTAGTCCTTTGACTACATATCATATATCGCAATTTCCTTATTCTCTTTTAGATTACCCACATACATTGATTTTTTTCTGAGCAGCAGGAAGGTGAACTTTACCTTTCCGAGCATAAATAATTCCAGATTCAGAAATGTTCATTTCACCAGAAAGGTACAGCACAAAAGAGGTCTGTATGCAAGAAGGTACTTCTGACTTTCTGTGGACCTACATGTCTACGGAAGTTTATTCTCCAGAACTCGGAGCAGCATCTGCTGGCAGCTATACCAGCAATTTAGCTGATGCTTTTTTCCCTCCATTTGCTGAAGAACAGTATCTGGTCTGTGATTAAAATTTTAAAGGGCCACTGCCTAGCAACTTCTTAGGGATTGGCATCACTCTTGCCATCATTTTCCCATTGCACTGAAGCACTCAAGAAGTGCAGATGGAGAAGAACCTCAATGCAATGTAAAGGCATCCTGGATGCCAGAGTCCCTCCCACCTGCCACAGAACCTAGTCCTAGGGGCATTGCAGGCAGCTACGTTCAGCAGTTATGAATGAGTTGGTGGAAAGGGGGATCTCATCTTCCCCTGTCATTTGTATAATCAAGATTAACCACATTTTCAGATTATTGGCCACTTCACTGCCTCTCCCATTGGTCACGAGGCAAATGAGTTGCTCTAGCAGAGGGATGTGAACCTGCCTGGGCTGTGAGTATAGAGTTAGAAAATAGGGAACGCAGTGAACTAATTTGTATGAGATTTTTCTCTCTCACCAGAGACTTCCTTTCTCTCGTGCCCTGTGAGGAAGGGTAGAAGTTCTAAGATGGTTGATTTACCAAAGTTTAGGATTCACATTCAAGGGATTAGAAGATCATTAGTGTGTACTATGGGAAAAGGACCTAAATAATTAAGATCATATTTGTGTAGATGTATATGCATTTATGTGGCCATTATTTATGCATACAAATATTATTTGTGCACTGAGGCCTGCACACATGCAAAAGAATATACATGATCATTAGTAAGAGAAGTCTTGTCTGTATTTGTACGTGTGATTGAGCTTATGATGACTGCTTGCACAATATATTTTTATGTAGCTGGTAAATTATAGGAGATTTTTAACTTTCAATTTTTATTTTGTTTTTAAAAAAAAGGTTGTTTCGGGGGAAAAAGTCTAGAAAGGAAGAAAAATCAGAGCCAAGGCCTACTTTTAGAGAACTTTAAAGCTTAGAGACAAACTATGAAAAGCCCAAGAAATCAGAGTTAAGTTTGGCATGATATTTTTCTTTTTCACCTGTGCCTCTGTGTGCCTTCCTTTTTTATTTTTTTTCATTAGTTTTGGGGGGTTTTTCCCTTCTTGTGTGGTAAGGAGAAAGTGTCAAACGACTTAGAATATTCTGGCTTTTGTTGGTTTGAGTCATAACTTTACTGTTGCTAAGACCTACCTCTTTGGCCTGTGAATAATAGGGTTTTTTGCCATAATAGCGGAGTTAGAAGAATCAGATAGTTTTAAAGCATATTCAACCATCCTTTTTACTTACTTTTAATCAACTTGTTCTTCCAAACAAGGTATGGAATTGATAGCTGTTATTGATTGCTTGTAGCATTACCTAATCTTCACTAAATGTAGGAAGCTTTTCAGATTTAGAAAGGTGGCAGAAAATGTCTAGTAATGACGCTGCTGGGAATTGAAGCTCAATACTGTGGTCAGTATAAAAGTGATATAGCTGTAAGAGGTATTTTATTATAAGCCCATTGTTTTTTATTAAATGCTCAAGCTGCTGTAATTTACAGATATTTTGATGTTGCTTATGTATTTATCTGCTGCTTGAGTATTTCGTTTGTTTGAATTTACACCAAGGAGAACTTTTTTTGATGAGAGTGTGCTGGAACTTCGGAAAACTACAGAATGCAAGGAATACAAGGCTGTAATAATGTTAAAAAAAAAAAAAAGATGCCATTTATGCTTTCAATACAAAGGGAAAATATAAGAAATCATTACTAAAACAGATATAAACGTGACCTTCACTGTGGTCCAGTAATTATCCTAGTCCACAGTATGGTGTTTGTATCATGCTTTCCCGTATTTCCTCTTTGTTTTCATTTTTATCTGGGTACTTCACTGGTGAGTAATAGCTAAAGGGAACCCATTATGCAAGTCGAGCATTCAGTTTGCAAGTGAATTTGCTTGTAGCTATTGCCACATTTGAACCTCACTAATGTATGTAAATTAAAAACTCTGGTTTTCGGATCGCTCCTGTTTGAAATAAAAACAGAATCTGATCATTACAATCTGCAAGCCAGGTATTATCACTGGACTAGTGAGCCGCTGATGATAAATTGTACTGAATAGCTTGTGGATAGAATATTTTATCTCAGTTCTCTATCACACAGCACTGCATAAAATAAGAATGATTCATCAAGCATGAGAGCTGGTGGTTTATGAAATTCATTGCTCACGGCAAGTGTATTTTTTAAAATTCAAAAGACAAAGCAACTCACAAGGGTTATTTAGTAATCAGTGTGAATTACTTCTAGGTATAAGCCTTAGTGGAAAAAATTAAAAATACATTTGCTGTACAGGAAGCATTATTGCTGTAGGTGCTATAATTTAACTGCTTCTCATCTATAAGGGGTTTTGTGTGTGTGTGTGTGTGTGTGTGTGTGTGTGACCATTTTGGATTCCAATCCTCCTCCCCTTTATTTTTAAAAGTGAAACTGCATAATCAGTTGTAACAGGATTATTACATCGAACAAGTCTATCCTATGCTCTCAGCAGAAACATCTTCAGGGGCTTGTACACCTTAGGCTGCAGTGGATATTTTGTTTATTCAAAAAGACATGTAAAAGAAGAAGAACAATATAAAGTCATCTTTTTTTCCTTCAGATTTACAGTAAGAATGTTTCATTTCTTCTTGTGTATTGATGTCCCAAGGCAATGTTCCAAATGAAAAGATAATAACTTATGAAGAAGTGTCAAAAACTAATTAAGTTTTGTAACTTGTTTTTCCTTCACATAAAGTATATTTTTCATCACACTGTCCAGTCACATGCTGGGATTCTTGCTAACATCATCACATGCCAGTCACACCAAGTCTCAATGGTTCTTCTCCTCCTGTCATTATTTTCAGCATCAATTAATTTTCTTCTGACCTCGCCTTTAGAAAATGTAGCAGGGAATTATCAGTGCATGCTTTGCACAGTCTATTTGGAAGGCATTAGGCCACTGTGTGTATTTGAAAATGGAGTAGGCCAAACATTATATTTTCTCACCTGCAGGGTTGCCTAGTAACCTGAATTAAGGATTTTCACCAAGCCTTCAAGACAAATAGAAAAACTGTAAAGCAGGTTGACCCAGGTGGGAGACTCAGACCCACTCATGTAGATTAGCATTTTGAGTGGGGAAATACAAAACGCAGCTTCTCATTAACGTTTATGGTGGAAATGGTTTTTGTAATTAAAGCAGTCTATTTTCTCAGTAAGCGGAAAGAATGTGATGCATCGTATTTCACTGTTGTTAAATTTGTGGTGTGAAGTGCGCTTTGTTTTATTTTTTGACATATTATTTGCTTGCGGACTGTCAAAATTGAGCACTCGATAAAGGGATTGAGGAAATGTCTTTAAAACATGTAAATATATCTTTTAGTGTTCTCGTTAAAAGCATGCACGCTCGCCTGTGTTGGGTAGCAATTCACGTAGATATGTTCAGCTTTCATTTAATCACTTCAAGGAACTAAATTCCTTGTTTAATGTATTGCCACTGAAAAGAAAGATTAGTGTACTTTAGAGGTGGGGGTCATTCTTTGTAACGCTATTACAGCTTTGTCCTTGACATGCAAGATTCCTCCAGAAAAGGAAGAGGTGGGGGGAGCGGGGGGAGCTGGAAATTCTGCCTCAAAGGTACAAAGCAAAGAAGTAGCACAATTAGAATGTCGGCACATAGTGACAGTCCTCTGCAAATGATGGTGTCAGGCCACTGAGGGGCCGAGGGTGGCAGGAGTGACATTCACCCTAGCAAGATGGAAATAAATGCCCTGTTTGATAAAAGAAAACAGACAATTTATGTATACCCTGAAGAGTTAACAGCTAGTGAGCCATTCCTATGGGTCAAGTGCTGCATTTGCATTTTGATGGGATGTTATCAAGTAATTAATGCACCAGTCAGGATTTATTACCTCAGGAGTGAACTGAAAGGTTCATTACAAAATCGGTTTCACTTGAAGATAGGCATTTCCTCAGAGTTAGCTTTTGACATGTTGTTCCTAGCTCTCTCTGCCTGTGGCAGCAATGGTAGAAGGCCAGTGAGGTGAAATTCATTGCTTAATAAGGGCATTCACTTTGGGTATTCTTGTGATAATAAATGTATACATCAAGGCCGCACTGCCTTGTCAGTTTAATTGCTTCTTGTGCTCCTTAACAAGCCAATCTTAATCAGTCTGGACCATGTTATGAATAATTTAGGGATCAGCAGACTTCACGCTTAATAAGATATACTAGATTATAAAACTTAAGTGCACTGTTTATAGAAAGCATGCAAAACACTTTAAGTTTTTATTAGCAGCAAGGAAAAAAACCCAAACAAACCCAAACCCAAGGCCAGCAGTGAGTTTTTGTAACCCTCGCGGCCCGTGCCCAGCAGCCATGTCTCCTGCCGACACCCCCCGCGCCTCTGTCCAAGGGCCGCGGCCTGGCCTCGCCGTCCCCCTCAGCCTGCGCCAGACATCATGGGAAATCTGAGCAGGCCAGGAGATTAAAGCCCACAATCTATGGCCAACCAGCAATCGTCATTTTAGAAAACATTCTTTTGTCTTTTTAAGTGCAAAATAGATCTTATTATAAAACAACTTTCTGATGGACAAAAATTAGCTTTTTGGTGGTGGTCGTTGACTGCCTACATGGACTTTAATGCAATTATTTAGATTTGAGGTTGAGATGTCAAACCCATATTGACAATAGGATTTTAAAGTGTTTTTCCGTTGTTTAATGATACAGGTGAAATGTAAAACTCTCTTACATAAAATGCAAATTATTAAAGTAAAATACATTTTATTTGTTAAGGTAATACAGAAATACATTAAAAAGTAAGAGAAGTAGACTCCAGTCTTTCTGAGCCTGTTATGATTCCTCCATCTAATAGGTAATGCTTGAGTGAAAAGGAACATTTAACCTTTTTGTTTTAAAAGAATTCTTTGTTATCCATTTTACCTCAAAATTTGCAGGCTATAAGTTATCCACAGAGTAATGCATCATTCCATTTATGACATCTAATAAAGGCCTACTGCAAGCATTAGAGCCAGGTGCTTTAACAATCTTCCTGTCTGCTTGTAGCTGCTTCTGCTTGTTCTCTTTTTTTCCTGGATAGGAAAAACAAAGAAAAAAACCCCAACAACCTAACAAAACAAAAAACCGCAACATTTTTCATTATTTTCTTTTTTATTCCTTTCTGTTTAAGCCTTGACACATGCTGACAGCACTACGGTATCATTTGATGCCCGTGTAAACAATAGCTGCATGTATGTCTGAACACAGAGCGTATTTATTAGTATAAATAGAGATGTAATTAAAGGCTATGCTTTCAGTCATTAGATAATGTATTAAAATAATGTTATTGTTCAAATACATTTATGAGTCAGGAAGGTAGGTACCAGTAAATGAAAAACAACTTCAAACCTATTTCCCAACCTATAGCTGGACTATCATACTCCTTTGTTCTTGTGCAGGTTAATAGAGATTGAGGAGATGGGCAGAGGAAAAGCAGTGCAATTTTCTGCTATTTAAGCTTGGCGAAATGGCACTCTTCAGGAAGCAGCAAAAAGTATGAAAGCGTAATAGGCATTTTAAAAGTAGAAGTCCATATAGCTGCTTGAGGGATCCTCAGATTTAGGCATGCATAGAATCACGAATGAGATAATCAGCATTGTGAAATTGAAACCTGTCTGCTGCCTGCTGCTGTTCTTCCCTCTTTCAGTGGAGTGATTTGTAACACTCATCTTCTTCAGGCAAGGCAGCCTTCAAGATTATCCAGAACTGTCAATAGTAATTGCCAAAGTATTTTATTACCTACAGAAAATCAAAGGAATTTTATAACCAACAGTTATCAAGTTTCAATACACGGTATAAAGAGAGCAATTTTAGTTGGAATACAATCGTGTTTGGCTTGCTTTTATGTTCTTGAGACAATTCCTGTGCAACCAACTACAACATTCACTGTATTTAAGCTGGAGGCAAGAATATGCATGTGTACTTGTAGTTTAAAAAAATTACATAATGCTTACATGCTTCTGCAAGCAAGTGGTTTTTAATTGCCATACGAACTATGCCTTACCTAATTATTTCTAAAAAGAATGAGGTTTCTATAAAACTCAAGATGACATTTTGAAATTCTGACAGTAGATATAAGTTTAACTGGGGCATTCTCTGTCATGATGTTAAAAAAAATGCCTGCAAATTAGCAAAATATGACACTGATTATAAAGTCTGAAAACATTAATGTTGCAGCTCTTATTATATCCTCTGAATATTATTGCTATGTGAACCACAGTTGTGATTGTCATCCGTTCATTTAACACAGTTCTGTTATGCTGCAGGGTCAACCGTGATTCAAAGCTTTTCAGATGCTTGGCTCTCTTGCTCAGGCTGTGCATGAGTGAGGACTGCATCTCCTGTTCGACACTGTCTTTCTGAGCTGTGCACTTCACTTTCCCTCTCTGACACCAGGGAAAAGGAGAGTGTGACTGTCTAAATGTTTGCTGGGAGAAAATTAAGTTTCTATTTTTGACAGTGTATTCCCCCTCTAATTCATAATGGCAAGACTTCAGTGACATGACTATGTCTATGGGTTCTTTTACAAACAGATATACAAATTTACTTGTGAAAAATTAATTGGCAGGGGGAAATGCCTTTTTTTAAGTTCTAAAACAGACGGGTGCACTTGTATTTTGAGTCATATGCACAGGATTTTATTCACAGCACCAGAAAGCAGATATCATTTCTGCTGAAAGGCTGCACTGAAAGAGAAATAAGCCATGGAAAAATTTTATACTACTACAGCCATGAAGACATGATTATAGCATAAAAGAGTGCTCTCCTTTCAACTGTGAACCTTCTTGCTCTTTCTATATAAGCTTTTGTTTTTTAAAAAAAGACCTGTTAATTGAATTATTAATTGTTGTTGAAAGGGTAAAGTACTTTACCAAGAACTTCCTTTGATAATACTGCAATATATGAAAAATTTAGCAAAATGGTAATTAGGGGAGAGGTTATTTATATACTATTAAAATACTGATGTAATTATCAGAGACTTATTCAATTACACTGGATAATGGACATTTTTAATGTAAGGAAGATGGCTAGCCTGCTGGAATTTTGCAAATATGACCAACTTACACTGGATCCTGTATTTTTTTCACTTTTATAATTTATACTAATTTCTTCGTATGGTACAGTGTGGGAAACATACATGGATACATTATTTCATCAGTCCTTCTGTATGGATTACAAAAGTGGGTTTTATATATACATCAACCAGAATTCTGCAGATATTTAAGCACATCAGAAGAAACTGTACTAATTTGTCTCTTCATGAGAACTTCTTTACCTCACCTGCACATCCTGAAAGGAGGAACATTCAGGCCTAACACAGAGTTAATACGATAACATAATCACATTTCTTGTTTACTTTGAGCTGTGGGTTTGAACAGAATAAGGACAGGACAAGTTGGTGTTTGCATTTCTTAGGGCCTGGAACTTGATATTTGAACTATATGAATGCGAATGCTACTCCCTTTAGCCTCTGGTTGTCTTAGTAGAATATTGTCCCATTGATAAATCTGGAATTGGCAAGAGCCATAATTAAGTGTGTAGTGTGGGTATTTTGTCACTCTCTATACCTATTTTAAGTATTGTTCCTCTTGTTTGTTTCAGTTTAGTTTAGACTTGGCCACTCAGGTTGCATCTTTAAGCATTTTAGAAGTCTCATTAACCTGTTTATTAAAAGCAAAGAACATAAATAGTGCAGAGGAAGCATATACCATATTATTCCAGATACTGAATAGCTCAAGAAATGACTAGTGATCATTTTTCTAATCAGAGGTATGATCATGGAGAGTGTTGTAATGTAATGGTGATATGGATGTGTGGCTGTTAATACCTTTTTCTCAGAAGAGGAATGAATTGTCTCTGATTCTAAGCTGATTGTAGTATTGGCATTCAAAGAGTCAGGGCATAGGAACAAAAGAATCTGTCTATGCAAAGCTGTACAATTCATATTAAGCGACAATGTCTGACAATAAAACTGAGTCTTTTTTAAATATTTTTTTTCCTTCAAAAAAAAATCCAGAACGCAAGTTGCTAGAAGTTTTAAAACAGGAGGGAAATGCAGAACAGGATATTTTTTGATTGTAGTTCTGCTGTAGTTTTCTGCTAGGACACGGAATCTTACAATGTTAGCAGCAGCACAACTCAAATTTAGCGAAGCTAGTCTTAATTTTCGCTGGTTTGAATGAGAAAACCATAGTAGTCACTCATTACTATAGAGAAACAAATTGCATTTCTTTCTTAAATATTTTCTTGTTTAAACCTTGTATGGTTGCATTTAACATTGGATTAGGTAGGGTAAGGGTTTACTGGGGAATTGCACATCTGTATTTATATAGAGCTGTACCTGATTCCCACCTCCTGTAGTGTGAGCAGTGGTAAGTGAACTATTTCTGTGTTGTTCACTCACTCTGTCAGATCGAAACTCAGCTCAATAGCATTAAACTAGCTCCCATTTGAAAGATTTGTCTTACAAAACCCTGAAAACTGCTCTGAACATGCATACATTGATTTTGTTGCTGGAATCTCCTGAGCTTTGATGAAAAGGAGACTCCACATGCAGGTGAAAGAGGGTTTACCTCTTCAATATTTAAAAGAGAAGATTAAGGATTTTTGTTCAGCTAAGACTGAACTAATCAGTGGCATGCGAGGGTAAGAGTCTTGGCCTCACGCCTATAGTAAGATAATGTTATTTTCTTTAGCTGAACAACAAGTTCAAATTTTTCTGGTATAGCTGATTCTGAGTCACTGCCTACCGTTATTACCATTTGCACAGCTAAATGAATATCCTGAGGTGCAGGAGTAAAGTTTTTTATTTTAGTCACAGAGAGGGTGGTATTTGTCATTTCCATTGTGGGAAATTTACATTAAGTTTTTTCCTGGAAAAGATGCAACTCATATTCACAGAACACCATCTGTATGATACTATTCTAAATGTCTAGCAGTGTGGTATTCATGGAGGAGATAAGGCTTTTTTTTTTTTTCACAATCAGAAGTTTAGTTTCATTCCATTTAGTTCTTTTAAAGCATAAAGGAAAAGGAGATGAGTGGTTTTCACAAACTTTCATACTTTTGCCCTAAAGTAAAAAAATGTTCATTTAGTTTTGCAGGTTGGAGAACCTTTCTTTTTTTGTCCTTGCTAAAGACAAAGTGCTTGCTGTTATCATAGCATATACCACTACAGGAATGTCTGTGGAATAAGAGTAGGGTATCTTTAATTTGCGTATGTCATAACTGAGAATAGAATGTCACCACAATGTAATGCACGACATTCTAGGGAGAACCGTAGTTTTTTACCTTCTACTGTCTGATCTGGCTTTCTCTTGTATTCACCTGTGAAAATTGAAATGGCATAAGCATTGCTGTGGCACAGGTAAGGCTTTGGGAGATAGAGTGGGAGAAGGCAGTAATTGTTGCAATGAACTAGGCACGTTGTAAGATATCATACCATGTTACAAATATATCTAAACTTAAGTCTTATCAGGCATGCTTTTGATCTGTAATAAGAAATACAATAACAAAACCGAAATGAATGCTACAGACAGATAAAACCAGATAAGATGTTTTCAGAAATTAGATAACATGTATTTTTTTGTTATTTTTAAGAATCACTTGTTTTGCCTCTTAGGCATGTGTTGGTTGTATTCACACACACTGTGGTTCTTCAGGAGATCTACTCCCCCGCCATCGTTACACTGAAGTCACACTCCAGAAGCATATGAAAGTGCAAATAAAAGAGGGAGTAGCTTCTTATCCGTATCTCACAGTACTTAAACTAATGATGACTGATCTGAAAGACTAGTTGGTGGTGGTGACTTAGCCTTACTTCAGTCTGAATACAGGAGAGAGGACAAGAAAAAAACCCTCTGAAACAGCTCATACGACCAGAGAATTATTTGTCTAACTCAATGCAATTGTGAATAATCTTCATATCCTGCTACAATAATAATGTGTAAATACTGCTCAGGAAATTTGAGACAAAACTCATATGTATTTAATGATTGCATATATTCTTAAAAGTATTCAGTGCTTTTATTGTCAGAGAAATATTTATTTTACTACAGCATTTCCAGTTTGCTTGACTTACAAGACTCAGTAGCACACCTATAGCAATTCTGAATTGAGGAACTTAGAAACAGTAATGATGAATTTAGGACAGCTGCAATTTAAAAGAAGGTTGCTGACATATTAGAATTACGTGATTCTATTGGAATTCATTTCATACTCTAATTCTGTTATACCAAGAAATGTTAGTTGTAATGGTAGAAGCTGAACCAGTAGCATAGTTTTTCCTGAGCCAATCTATAAAGATGCCTCTTCACCTCTTTGATGTGATAAGGAAGTGTTAAATCAAAGTGAATCCTTTTTCTGCATCTTGGGACAGAATACTGCTTAAGCCAATTGTTACTATTCCTGAGTGGTTTAGACAGTGAACCATGCATCTCTCTCTGCACATCAGAGAAGATTGTAGCAGTCATTGTGCCACCTGCTATCACTTAATTAGGATAATCATCTAATTTCCAGTTGGAAATAATGGCATCATGCACTTTTTAGTAATTGTAACAGTCATAATATATTCCAAATTATGTTACACTAACATTATGTCATTTAGAAATTTTAGGAGGATGTATTTGCTTTGCGTTTGCATACTGGTCTGTCTGATCTTGACTCTCACCCAGCAGCAAAAGTCCATAATGAGTTTTCTGTGTTATGATCCTAAAGATATCACTGGTTCATATGATAACTCTGCAAATGAGCCTTTGGTAAGTACAATTTAACATTTAGTGGACAGAGAAACGACTAAATAATGGAAACAGCAGTTCATCATAATGTAAAACACACCCAGGCTTCAAAGAATTTGATCTGGTTTGTTAGCAAAATAAATTTTTTTGAAAATAGAATGTTGGTGATGACATATGCATGTTGAATTGCAGATACGTTCAGTTTGTGATTCTCTATTTAAGGAATAATATCAGTTGATCAGAATAGTTCTTAATGTTTAAACATTACTATATTGCAGAATTCTTTTGCTCCTGGAGATCACATCACAGCAAATGAGTAGGTAATAAATGAGTCAGGTTGGGGCACCTTCATTTCACTGTACGGTTCTGGGCTATGAGGCTTCAAAAACAAAAAGAGAGAGAGAAAAGAGAAATAGGCAATGACATGAAGGGACCCAGGCAAACCTGAGCCACTGTCAGAGCTAACCCTCCCCCATTCCCAATAATACTGTCTGGCTAAGCAAAGCACTGCCACATATATATCAGGCAAGGTTATTACCACTCTGCTTTGTAAACATGCTATGCCTCCTGGACATCTTCTATTTTTATTTCATTTTTGTGTTCTATCTTATATGTAAATCTAGGCTGGCAAGAGTCAGGAGGCATTCATAGCATTGGGCCAAATTCATTCCAGGTGCAGTTCCAGGTCTGTTGACTTCAATCAAATTACACCTGGGATGAATTTGGTCTATTATTAACTATAGAGATTACATGTCCAGCTTCCATAGTCTACTAAAATACCCAGAATACATATAAATAATGAAGTATGTAATTACAGCCCTGTTTTTAATTTGTGTTCCCAAATGTAGTGATGCTTCTGCATGTGTTTATAATTACAGCTACTCTACTGTAGTATATTTTTGTTTAGTGCAAATATATTTGAGTTTTTCTTTAAAACAGAGGTACATACTTAATGTTTACTTTTAAATGTCTCAGTAAGTCTTTCAAAATCCATATGATGACTGATTCCATATTACAATATTACATTTTATTGGTCTTAAATATCATACATATATATCTATATATCTATAGATATAAACATATACAGGGTATCATAATACTGTCACTTAAAAACATTCTGCAAACAATGAGCTTAAGTTCTTATGGATTATATGTTGATCAATACACACAAATAGGCGGTCTAGTCAGAGTTGATAGAAGCCAATAGAACTGTTACCTATCAATATTAAAGATTTCATTCATTTATGTGTTTCCAGTCTCAAACAGTACATACCAGGTCTATGGACAGGAATTTGTACCTGACCAAAACCAAAAGCAAGGCAGTATTTGAATGGGCTCTTCCTTCATTAGGAGACATAGAAAGCATAAGTATGACTTACCTCTGCATGCGTGTTCCAGTTCCATTCACTTCCCCTGTATCATTTTGTACATTCTTGCATCTTTCAGTCTTACACACTGTGAAGACCTAGTAAGCGAGTTAAAGTCAGATGAGGCTAACGAATCCCAGCGCAAATGACTGAATCAATAGGAAACCAGCCACTGCTGTTTAAGTGTATCGATAAATGTACCTTTATTTTCTCTTGAATGGATAAGTGTCGCAGTTAAGAGTCCTATGGATCTCTTAATTGAAAGTTAATTTTAAATCAATGAAGAGAGTCATTTAAATATTGATCAGTCCTTTCTACACGAATTGTTAGCTGATTTTTTTTTTTTAAACAACTTTGTTTAAATGCAATCAATAGCCCACAATCAGTGCGTTCCATAAAAAATTGACAGATGTTCCCAAAATGCCTGCTAGGCATAATGTTATCTGTTTACATACGTAGCATAGATATTTCAGTCCTTTTCGAATGTACTTAGGTATCTATGACAGAAATGTGCTTTCCTTAAATACCAAACTGCACTATTAAAACACATTCTTCCCTTTGTTTTTCATTAAGGTAGTTTAAAATTTAAAAGGAAGATTTCTTGGATTTCCTTTGATTCTACAAGTAATATTCCTATTGTTTTATTAATGCAGGCAGGCTGCAAAAGAAAAGCACCCTTGTGAGATACAAGTGCTTATATGAAACACATGTACTCTGGAATCTGTGTCATAATGCATCAGGTGTGTTACTATATACAAAATGATTCTCAGGTTTTAATTATATAGAAATTTCTATACACATTGTGTATGCATGTTGAACAGCAATAATTTTTAGCTTGATTTCATGAACATCGTCTGTCTTTCTCCATAGCAGCACATAGCAAGACAATTTCATTTCAATTTGACAAAGCACACGGTTAAGTTAAAAGGATACAAATTTCATTTCATGAGATTCACTGAGATTAACCCAATAAAATAAACTTAGCTGCATGTGGCTTTCAACATTTCAGCAAATATGACACTCTACTAATATGTCTTCCCACAACACTTGCAATAATTTTCTTGTAGTGGTCTGCTACAGTTTAGCTTTTCTCACCTAGTGATGAAGTCAGACTGGACATTTTGTACAAGCAATAGGAATTGTATCTTTCTCCTGTACCCTCTAATTAATTATAAAATCATATTTTGATGTACACACCTATGATACCCTAAAGTGGTCCTTTGTTATTGTTTTCCCTACTTTTGAATTTTCAGATCCTGTGCCTTTTAAGGAAGGTTTGTACTCCTAAATAATTAAGGTATTTTTGAAGTAAGAGAGTATAAAGTTAATTATAACAAATCACAAAATTGTATATGTACAATTTTGTCAAAATTAACATTTTTAACATTTTTATTTTCAGTGATCTGACTTAAATATAAAATTGACTGACACTTATTTTGACTGATGTTTGACTGAAGAATATTACCATGGTAATATTTCCTTCCTAAGTGACAAACTAAAAATCAAGTCCCATAATTAAAACTGTTTATGACACATAATAATTTAAGGCAGAAATAATAATTTTTTTTTTTTTAACAATACTAAGGAGAGAATATGGGTTGCTTGAATGGGAAAAAAATCTGACATGCAGTATAATTTACTCTATTTTTGCTATTAATACAAATGCTTCCTGCTGTTCTGAAAATCCACTGTTTCTTAATCCAGCATTATTGTCCTCCTAATGCAACATTTCAAACCCATTTCACTCCATTTTCTGTTAGAAAAGCCATATTAAAAGCGAAGATTAAAAAGAAAGAGCCAGGTATCATTGGTTCATATGCATATGGGTTCAGCATGTGAGGATGCTGTTTCTAGGACCGGCCATAAGATGTGACTGATAGATCTTATTTGTCTGATAGAGTTGACCAGGGAAATAGAGCTACAGCTGGTTACTTCATTAGGTCCTCTCATTGATTGAACCCCGCTGAAGTGATGCAGCAGGCTCCTGAGATAACTGCTGGTAATAGAACAAAATGAATTCTTATCACAGAGATTGGAAAGGCCATTAACCCTGGCCTCCAATGCTTTTCAGAGGTCACAGACAGGAAGCCAAGCGGTGACTGGGAAAACTGTTTTCTGTCTAACTACAGGTCATGTTAGAGGGGGTCTGTGACTTTTTTACCCTTCGGCTTCTGTACAGATGAAACTGTTACACTGGCAGATGTTAATAATCAGCTGTAAATAAATATTGGAAGCAGAAGAAGAAAAATGAGAAAGCACAGGAATTTTTTTCAATAAATATTTAATAAAAGAGCAATTGTTTCTGTGATATTTACTGCCAGTTCTGCTGTAGATTTTTGCCTAATACTTTTCCATATAAATTGAAAAGATAAATATGTAAAGGCACTTAAAAAAAAGAAATTTAATATGGTTTTATATAAAAATGCCTTTCCTTCCTTCCTTCAAAGATGAGGATTATAATTGCCTGCTGCCTGCCTGCTTGCCTTATTCAGCAAGCCTATCACCAGTTCATCTGTGAATTAGTGCAGGGCGCTGTTTGCCTTTCACCTGGTTGAGAAGGGTATATATCTAAGTAACAGTCCTATAATTTACATTTAATGCAACCTTTCAATTGACCAAGAGCCCACAACCTAAGCCCCCATCTCACAGCTGAGGACTTTCCCACATTTGTCAAGTCAGTGCCACTCCAGCATCAGCCAGGAGAAATCATCCATTTAGGGCCTGGAGCTGCACATGACAATTTTCCTACTGCTTGTGAGAAATCCAGCTATGGCAGAGGTAGCTTTATGTTTCACTTGTTTGACTCTTGCTTTGAGGAGCAGTGTCTTATTAGACACATGGATTAAGAAAATATAGTGGGATGCATCTTATAAAATAAAATTGAACATTTTCTCTTTATTACTGACATATATAAGGCAATGCAGATATGTGTTGTAGGTTGATTTTAGCAGTATGTTGGTGGCTTCTATCCTTGTGATTGTGATTTAATTTCAATGTCTGTGGTCATGTGGTATTCTCTGCTGGAGCCAATCTTTCACAAGGAGCAAGTTCATTTAAATGTAAATGGGGTCCTGTGGATGGAAAAAACTACATACTGCATGTCTTCAGCGACCCACCCAAGCATTTGGTTTGGCCTTCCATGCATAAATAATAACAAGAAGGTATGCTGTCATTGCCTTGCTTTAAACACCAGAAGTGGTTTGGCACAGCAAAAACCCCAAGCACTAAAAAGAGATTGGTTTGGATAAACTCACAGTTCAGATCCCCATCCTGGTTAAANAAAAAAAAGAAAAAAGTAAGAGAGAGAGAGTGAGTTATGGAGTTATTTTGAGGAGCTGTGAATTACAGGAACAGCTGAAAACCATCTCAGGCTAAGAACATACCATACCTAAAAATACTCTGAAGTAGCAGAAAGCTTGTCATTTTGTTAACTTGAATGGATTTTTTCTTTTAATTGTTTGTAGCAATTTGCAAGAGTGGGATGTGAATGTGGTATAAGTGGCAATATAATTAGCATTAATTTAGCATAAAAATGCAAACCTACATTTTCTAAGTAGTTACCTGCCCTTCCACTAAAACATGGAAATATATTACGTAACTCTAAAGTATGTGTGGCTTTTTTCAAGGGGTTATTAAATATGATAAAATGGAATGCTTTTTCTTTATTACTGCTTTATGTAAGGAGATGTGAGTGATTGCATACCGTCTTTTTATCAAAATCTTTGTGGCATATGTATTTTCACACTGTTAAACTCATTTGTTGTCTTCTCATAGAAATACTCCAGGCTATTTCAACAGAACTGAAAAATCTCCCTTAGAAATTCCCTTTCCCACCAAGAAAAATCATAAACAGCTTTTCATCTGTGTGGATGAATAGCTAAAATTTCAAAATTATTTCATTAAGTGCACAATTTTATTTATCTCATTTATTAAGAATGTTATGTTCTGTTGCAGATGTTTCAGAGCATGACACATGGGTCTGGAATCTCAGTGTGTGATACCTTTGGTGAAATTCATTTATGAAATATCCGAACTTCCAGTTAGCTGTGCTCTGCACTGGCAACTTAGCAAAATTTTGACTTTGTTCCAGAGCTGTAATAAAGGACTGGTATTTACTGTTTTCAGAGATTTCTGAAGAATATTTGATAAGCTTTTCTCTTCCTTTTATAGAGTGGCATTATAAAGAGCTAGATTTAAGCAGTACAAGATTTGCTGTCCAGCGTAAGAAACAGGATATTAGTGTTTATGTTACTCAACTATATTAGGTGTAGCTGTGAATCAAATAATTTTATCCTGGCATCTTCAAAACAAAAATTGTTAATCTGTTGGTTCCTCTTCCTTTATTTCATTGAGCTGGTTAAGTAACAACAATCAAAGTTGTATGCTTAGTTTTCCTAAAGATTCCAATGAAATGAATGTGTTATAAATATACAGTGGCTGAGCTAATCTGTTTTTCTATCTGACATACTGTTCATCATTGTGGGATATACATGTTGTCCTATTTTTCATTATTTGGTTACATTCCCTACAGGCTGATTTCTACAGAACCTCTTAAGTGTTCTAGGTATATTTGCTGACAATCCTGTATTGTGAGAGTTTTTTAATTTAAAAAAACCCAAAACCTCAAATACTGCCATGAGAAGTCAGAGGTAGAAGCAATTCCGGTCTACTTCTCCTATCGGGAATTTTGGCAGCACACCTGATATCTGAAAAGCAACATTATTGGTTGCAATGGGGGCATATAGGATAGAATTTTTGTTTAAAATGTGTAAAATTTTTTCCCCAGTGCTTTTTGTTTATGCTTGTGATTTGCAAGACATACAAAATTATTGGAGGGAAAGGTCTACCTCCTAATTCACTAGTCTAAAGGAACAGCCTTGAGAAAGCAGCGCAAATGTCAAGCACTTTGTGAGAAAGAGCAAATCCTGTTGTGGGTGGTGCTAATTTAGGCACATTTGCAGAAGTGGCATAGCAATCATGATATAGAAAATAATCTGAAGACCACTCATAGACTAAGAGCCGTTACTGTATTTTAGGAAAATACTAAGTTTCTTACATAAAGATAAGCTTAAGCTAGGGCAGAGAAAGAGAGAGTCCCACCACACTGATTAATTTCAAGTCAAGTTGAAATTAGAAAGGCCTTTAAATAAGGCCTTTAGAAAGAAGGATCTCTGAAACTGAGTTAATATGATTCTATCAAAATAGCAGTATATCATTTCATGGATATTGTGAAAATTATGAGCATCCATAATTTAGTCACTTTTTTAGAAAAAAAATATTGGGATACCCTTTATGTGATTGGAAAGACACTTAAAAATGGACAAAAAAATAGATATTCATCCTGTGCTCAGAAAGGACAAAGGGAAAGCCTTTCCCTAGAAAGTTGGTCATGGCTTTTTTAAATGCAGATAGTTAACTACAGAATATGGTATTTTCCTGTAACATACGTATTGCTGTGCATACCCTACAGTGAGATATCTGACTGAAGCACCTCAAGGGCAAAAGAAACCTGGTTTCTCACAGGTGCCAAAGAATCTGTTTGCAGCCACCTTGGTAGAAAGGAATGAAATCCACTTGGCTTGCAACCATGTTCATTTTGGGAGGTAATACATGTAAAATTTCTTGAGGTCTAAATATTGAAGCATAAAACCATAAATATGGCTGGAATGATAGAATTAATGGTGTCTGGACCAGGTCAGGAGACAGGGTCCAAGTTCCTAACTGTATCTGTGGCTTCCAAAATGGTGAGCTGTCTTTGGATTTAAGTCAGTGTTTCTGGAAACTAAGAATTAGGTATGGCAGCTTCTCCAAAAACTGACAAAAACACAGGCCCTACTGTTTTCCTGTTGCATTGAAGGTACATCCCATGATATTTTTCTAGACCCTACAATAACAGATGAAATTTCTGGTCTTGTTTTCTTGCATTTGTAGGCTGTGATAAATGTTACATATTTTTCTGCTGTCCATGTCCAATTTAATCAATAGTACAAGTGCTCCCATGTGGTAGGCGGAACAGTGGCAATAAAGTGAAATTTCCACAGCTTTTACCCATTGAAATTCTCAGAGGGCAAGATTCTTACAAACTTCACTTTACTTCCTCTGTAATAGATTTAATAGCTCCATTCAGGAAGAAAGTCTGATGTGCTTTCTCATTTTCAAAATGTAGATAGTAAACCAAGCTTTATTCTCCTTCCAGCTCTTGAAGAACTTTTAACTTTTTAATATTCTTTTGCCATGAGTGTTAACAAATGTCTCCAGAATTGCACGGATGTCCCAGTGTGACTCTGGATTTGGAAATGGGGGAGTTAACTGAGGCAAATTCAAGACATTCCCCAAATTTTTGAAACTGGTGTAATTTAAGTCAGTGTAAGGCTGTTTGGAATATCTTATTTACATGTAGGAATTGGTAATGTCCACTTTGAATGAATCAGCTGCATCGACTCTGTGCTGCTGGGCATCCTTTTCATTTGAGGTCTTTCCTCCCAGCCATTTAAACTAATTTTTGAGCATCTCTGTGTTGCTGAAGCAATGACAACCAACCTACGGTCTGGTCTTTAGTTCCATAGTTCATTAGAATAGTTTAGAACTTGTGCTGTGTGCTTCTCATTGTTTTGGTGTCCTCTGTTACAATGAGTTCCTGTGTTGTCTTCTTCCTTGTACAATGCATCATTTGGGTTTGGCAATAACTAGCAGAGTTCCGCTTCATTCTTCATGGCTGATTGTTTGTATTGCTAAATTCTTCTCTAACAAAGTTTTGAAGCACTGTAATCGAAAGAGACAGTGAAATGTTCACACTTCTTAGAGGATGTACCACCAGTTCTAGCCTTTATTTATATGGAGTTATAATTTCTGTTGCTATTATGCTCTTTCAGTGAGAAATAAACAAACAGTAGGAGGAATATTAAATAAGGGGTTTAGGAAAATTAGGTTAGATGAAGAAACGATAAAAAAATATTCAATACAATTCAAATGAAACAGCAGGGTTCTAAATGATACTGTACATCTATAAACCTGTTACTTGGCAGGCCAACTGTTTTCATTTTATGTACCATAAAATTATTGTAATTGCATTTATGCTTAAGCAAAGGTGGGGACGCTTTAAAATGGAACAGGCTGTGTACTGTTTTCTTAATCATATGAGCCCTAGAATAATTATCAAACAGTATTTTCCACAGAGTTGATCTATAATTCATCTGAGGAAGAAAACATCTTCGCAATAAAAGATTTTTTTGTCCTCAATTTTTCAAAGGTTTCTTTTTATTATTATCATTAACCCAATTATCAAATTTCACAACTTCTTCGTTTCTCAACTTCTTTTTTCATATGCTTATAGCTGGAGGGAAAAAACATAGGTGGAGACATTCAGTAAAAGGGTTTTTACAAGGCTTACAGTTGTTCTAAGTTACAGCCAAGGGAATTTAATTGGGGGAAAGTTTTTGGAGGGTAGCTTGTATTTTTTGACAGTTTGTAATATTTTCAATTCTACAACTTAGCAGTCATGAGACTGCATTAAAGTTCCCAAGATTTATAAGGAAGTCAAATTTGAGTTATCTGTGAATAGATTCCCTGGACTCTGGCTCAGCCAGAGCCCTTCTGCTGCCCACACCACTGGCCACAGCCCATAGCTACAGAATACATGACACAAAATAAGTATTGCTCTACCAGGTTTGCTCACTGTGATTTAATACCGCTCCTTCATTCCAGAGGTAGCTATTTACAAGTGAAAGTAAGTGAATTACTTCAAAAGTGAATGTACTAAATGTGTTCTTTTAGTGTAATTTACGTATGGTTTTGCTTAATTTAAGTGACCCTATCCCTGTAGTACCCTGGATAATTGCAAGTTGATTGTAACATATCTGGGTTTGAGTTTTAGGATTTCTTTTTGCTTAAGCCTTAAGAAATGGTGGTGGTGTTTTTAAATTGTTTCTTCTTCTTCTGTTTTCCCTACAACTATGGCATTATTTTATTCAGCTTTGTTGTCAAGTGATATTTCATGTTCTTGCATGACTCTTAATATGAGATTGTGAGTATACCACCCGTCATGAAACTTTCAATAAAAGTTTCAAAAGCTGTCCACTCTTCATACATTGCTGCAACAAGACATTTCTTTCATGTTGCCAGAAGTAACACTCATCTGTAACTCAGCTTGCAGAAGCACCCTACCTGCCTTGGATGGCTAGAGGCTAAGCAGTAGGTCTTGGCTTCCAGTCGCAGGCCATTCTTTGGCTATGAGGGAATGAATGACAGCAGCAGGACTGAAAACTTTTTTATTTTGAATTAAGAAGTACACATGAAATATGTCTTACCTAAGGTTTGATCAGCAACTGCTTCTGGAAGCAATTCATTGAAAGCTGCTGAACCTGCATGTTGTCTTTGAAGTATTTAGCAATTTTGTTTTCACCTTTGGGTTTTTTTGTTGTTGGTTTTTTTTTTCTTCTGTTAGAAGCTAACAGTTGAGTTCAAACTTTGTTATGCTGACTTTATTGTACTCTCTAGTGATATTTCTTATATGATTATCAATGAGTAACTTGCAAGGAAGAACATCTAGTTGAATCAGATTCCATTTTCAGCTTCTTTCTCTTATAGGCATGGTAGCTGATTTTTCAGAAAAAGCTGAAATACATTCCATGTGCCCAAACAGACCTTCAGACCAATCCTGTTTCTATTTTATTTGGAAAGGCAGGATGTATGGGCTTGTCATAGCTCATAAAATGCTGTTGGAATAGTATTTTCTTTCTATTTTAAAAGTTGACTTAAAATTTCTTAATTAAATAAGGTAAAAATTATTTTTGTTACACTGCTGCCTGAATTTCCTTATTTGAGAGATGAAAAACAGTTTTATTTAACCCTATGACTGATGAAATGTAAGTGTTCAGCTTCTTTTTTTTTTTTTTATTTCATGATGAAGCATCTAGCTTCCCTAGTTAGGAGCAAGTAAAAAGTTGCACGCTTCTGATTCCTTGTGTTCTCAGTTTCTGTTGAAGTCCGCTTGTCATTTGATTCTTCTTTCTCTGTATATGAGCAAAATATTTTAACTTTTTAATGGCATTCAACTTTGTATTGAGTTTTGAGATGGTACCCAAAAGCGGCATGCTGTACGTATATGCGTAGATCTTGAAATGGGTACAAGCCATGCAGTCGATTTGAGCTTAGTATCCTGCCAGACTGACATCCTCTGAAGATACAGAAACATGCATATGGTCCCTCTTTAGCCGTCAACTAAAACATGGCATTTGTTAGTCTGACAAATTTTATGCTGCACAGGGGGGAATGAGTGAGGAATGTCACCTTCGCATGCAGTTCAAAGTAGATACTACCTCAGGAAAGCCTTGAATGAAGAGTGTCTTCCTGGTTGCTCGTCATTTGAGAATATATCAATGGTGTATGTCTGTGCTGGTCTTGACTACATCAAGCATACTGGGCTAACCAGACGTAGAAGCTTTCACAAAGCATCTAGATAAATGCAAATGGCAGGCTGATGACTAATTCCTGCCAAAATAGTGTTCATATGAAATCGATTCCCCATTTTCTCTCCACAACAAATTCTGAGGAGAAAGCCCATATAGCATCCTTCTCCATTCCCCAGCCTGTGCTTGGGGGACAGAGGCTGTTACAAATAAACAGGCAAACAAAATCTTGAATCCGTTTTCTGCAGTGAGTTGAACTGGAAAACTGGTTCTTGAACATAAAGTGCATTTTAAAATGTTCCATGAGTGGCAAACAAATAAATAAATATGTTGTACATATAGGAAAGAAAGAGGATCTCTGACCAAGTTTCTTTGGGATACTCAAGGGAATATATCTCGAAAAAGAGGTGTTTAGATAGAAAATTGTGGTCCCTCCAGTAGTTGCTTCATCTTGCATCCTCACACAGTTATCTGTAATGCTTGTCTTGTCTTTCATGTTTGTAGCTCAGAAATGTCCCCAGATCAGCAAATCTGACTTTCTGTCATCAACATAGGACTGTGCCTAAAAGCCACTTGCTCAATTTCCACAGGGTTTATTTAAAAAAAAAAAAAAAAGAAAGAAAGAAAAAAGAAAAGATTAATAGAAGATGTAAAAAGCCCAAACTCAAGCTCTTTTACCCGTATCTAAAAAAGGTCTCAACATTGCATGGACAGATGCTGTATGAGACTAAAAATAGAAGTCTTTAAAGATTCATGGATTAACTATACGGTAAGCAGCAGAATTTATTTTATTTTTTTATGAAGGTGCCTAAATTAATCTTGCTCTTATAATGAGAAACTTGATTTTGGAAGTTATGTGCTGCTTGCTTCACATCATGTTCCACTTTTCAAGTGAAATACTACTATAAATGAGTGCCTATTATAATCCCCAGACCTCAAAGCCCAGCACACATGGTTCTATGAACACATGATTTGAAATGAGAGGAACTTTCTCAATGTATTTGTCAGTTAAGTGTGTGGAGGATATATGTTTTATGGGGACTATAAAATCTGCTTAAAGGCCAGGTGTTGACCATGTATTTTGCTCTGTGTCTAATGTGTGGCGTTTTGATGATTTCTCTGAGACTATGTAGATTCTCAAAACTGCTCAACTTTCAGTTCCTGGGTGCTGAGATTGACACTGAGCACTTCTAGGAATCAAATGTTGTGTGTTCACCTAAGCCCATTTTTCTGTAGTATGACCTCTGAAAATTTGAACTTCTGTGAATATCCTACTCAAGCAAAGCAATTCCATGCCAATAAAAGTCCATGTATTTGTTCTTTCTATTCTTCAGTTTAGTGATAATTTATGCTCAGGTGATCAAAGCATCTTGTTTCAAAAAGAAAACAGTAATTTTCACAAATACAGCACATCTACCCAATTGTAATTGAGTCTTGTCTTGTCTCTTTCCATCATAAGGGAAACTACAGTATTTTTTGTAATTACAACATGTATGAGTTGATTACTGTGTCTGAAAGCACTGTTTGCCGACATTTCATCAATATTAGCACAGATATCTGCCTCTATATAGAATAAAAATTGTACACTCACTTTCATATTTGCTAACTACAGTCACTGCGCTATTCCTAAATCCCTAAATCCTGTTCCTAAATACTATTCCTAAATTAGCTAAGTTGGGTCTAATATACTAAAGTAAATCAGTAAAATGTTGCATTTATAAGTTTTATTCACATCGTTCCTGTCAACTTTAGCCTGCTTTGTGTAGGAAAATCCTTGCTCATAGAATGTGAAGGGAAATAATGCTGTAAGTTTAAGACAACTAAGAACTTCATATGGTGCTTCCACATCTCTTTCTGGTGGAGAATTGCTTTTTTTTAAATCCTAAGCAGGTCACCTTACCCTGACTTTTCATACGAGTTCACTGACTGTGTGGCCTTCATTTTCTAAGTGCTTGATTGCAGGCTGTACAATAGTGTTAAATAAGTGCTGAACACACAGAGCTCCAAATGAAAGCAATCAGTGCTGTACTTTGAGCATATTAAGTGCTATATAGTGCTATGTACTTTGAAAAAATTGGGTCCCATCTGTATCAAACTGGGTTCTCCAAGTTAGCAGGTGTGGTTTTTTTAACCTCAATTTTTATATACCTTCCCTTTCTGAAACTGCAGAATTGCCTACTTGTCTCTTAGGACATAATGGAGATAAATTCATTAATGTTTGTGCATCAATAAAAAGTCAATAATGAAATGAATAGTTTGCCTTTCAGAATGGGTTGAAGAGATGCAGTAAATAGAACATGGGGTCCCATGATAAACAGTGAGATAGAAACAAAGTCCTGAATAGCTTCTCACAAAATAAGTATGAACAGTTTTATGCAGTGAATAAGGCAAGAGGTTTTGCCATAAGGTAGAGCTTGATCAGGATATTAAAGATTGTGTCGCAAGGGAAGAGTCTTGTATTTTTTAAGATATTAAAGTATTTTACTTTTATGATATTAATAGCTCTAAAAACATAAGGGGGATAAGTAATATACCTATAATCCTGTAGTTATTTTTTGGATACTTAAACTAGGACCAAAAAAAAAAAAAAAAGACCATGTAGTTCTGTACTGAAAGTCATATAAACCACCAGTGAGTTTGAATTTGCTACACAAGCCCCTCTACTAGAGCTAGTGAGCCAGCTGAGTTGCAGAATGTTTTTGTCTGCTTTGTGGATAGGCAGTGGTGAAGGATAGTGCAGTAAGCCAGAAGAATAATTATAATACCAAAAAATCAGGGGTTTTTATTGGGTAGTAAGGGACACTGTGTTTTACTAAATCAAGTTTCCTATCTCTTTGCCTAATGACCACTGTCTTCACCTATTATTTTCTCTGTGCACTTTTGCACTCATGGTCCCAGCCAGCTCTATTTCCTCAAGTCCAGTTTGGTGCTGGAATTTGGTATGCGGATGATTTTAGTCCTACTCTCCTGCCTTCTACCTATTTTTTGCCTCAGGTTCTCCTCCCTTCCCCATGTCTTTCATGTTCTTTTCCTCTGACCACGTTCTTCTTACTTCTCCCCCATTCTTTTTCTGACCCCAAAATCTCCCTTCCATACTTCCTTTGCTCCTGCCAACCTACAACCATGGGGGAAAGGAACATGCTACTCCAGCTCTCCTATAATAGTCAGTTCCCAGTACCATGATAGCAGAAAAAGAATAATAATAACAAAGGGAAGTTTGGTTTCACCATAGTAAGGATGATATAATTACAGTCTGGTTGTACAGGGAAGCTTCCAGGAGAAATTGTATTTCAGAAGACCTATTTAAGCTGCAGTTTCTCTATGAGGATGGCATGCGCATTGGGTAGTACACACAGGAACTGGGTGAAGAGGTTTGTGGAAGCTGTGTGGGATGTGACTGAATATGCACTTTGGTGAGCTCTCAGCACTGTGGGAAGTATGAGTATGTTCAGTGATTATGGATTCTTAGCAGAATGTCAGCTCTTCAGTACATGGAGCTTTTCTGAGCCTGGGTAAGTAGAATTTTTTAAAGCTAAATTGCTTGGCTGAATTCGGGCAGTTTAATCCGATGTGCCACATGCCAGACATCATCCAGTCTGCCAAATCTTGAGTTCCAGTTTAAAATCGCTGGAACAGTAAAGGTTTCCAAAACATATATATAGACATACATAAAAAAGTATATTTATCTTAATCCTATTCTTAGAAGTAAATGAATCACTTTGGCTGAAATTAAAGAAAGGAAAAAAAACCAACCACGTGTTGTCCAGCCCACAGCAGGGATTCAGCACAGCTGATTTCAGCTCAAGCCCTTAAAGTTTATTGAAGTTATAAGCAAATGAAGAGGCATACGTATGGTGGGAAGTCTGGATTAAACTTACGAATGGGTGTTCCTATCTACTTATCTAAAGTCATTAAAAACGAATATTAAGTTCTGGCCTTGTTCAGAAGCTTTCTCTGAGATATTTTCAGTGGTATCATCAGAGCCACCTCAGAAGGCATTTCAGGGCTGCAGATAAATTGGCACTGTAGATTTGTGCTCACTGGACAGTTGTGAGTGAGGAGTCTGTGGTCAAGGGATGTCCTTTGCTTCCACAGAAGTAGAATTATATTGCTGACAATGAAAATTAATCTGGGGGGGTTGGGGGATGTGCTATTTAAAATATGTATGGGAGAAAGAGCCTTCAAATTAGACAAACGTAGGAAAGGTAAAAGTAGTGCAGCAGACTGAACTGTGAGAATGAAAAAACTTAACTGAAGGAAAGAGGAAATTAAAGATGAAGAAAATTATCTATTATGTTCCACTGGTTTAGTAAAAAATAAAATGGATACAAATCAAGCCACCCATGCCCTTCTGTTGCTGTGGTACAAGAAGCTTTGCAGCAAGACTGGGTGATCTGAAATGCTTGACTTGGCCCTGGGATAACCCCTAGATGTAACTGGCATTTTTGAATTCAGAAAATCTGTGTCTGCTGTCTACTCTATTTCAGTATTTGTGTGCTGTCTACTCTATTTCAGTATTTGTGAGTCACCCATTAGTGTGCTAAGAACCAACTGATGTTGCTTATCTTCATAGTGTGCCATCTAAGTGTATCCATCAAACTTGGCAGTGGACTTGAGTTTCAAGCCTCAGATTAATCAATAGGATACTGTAATTCCTGACTTCAAACAACGCAGCAAGAAAATACTATCTTGAGCTATTGAAGCACAGTACTGAAACTGAAAGGATTCTGCTACTATGGGTGAAGTGGACTGAGATGCGCCATGTTATGGCACATTAAAAACGATGAGTCAGGAACATTCCACAAAACTGCATAATATGCAAATAATGACACAAAAGTTTGTTGTCTGAATTTTCCAGATTGGGATTGGAGGAGGTGAGGGAAAACAGTAACAGAGGGGGCTGGGAGACAGCAAGGAGGCAGGAACGTACTGTTGTTTTTTTACGACTTTTGATAGTTTTGATGAGGAGACTTATATCTTTTCTTCCTGTCTCAATAGCAGAGTTTGACCAGTGTCAATATTTTGAATAGTACAGCTACAGCTGAGCCAGGAGGTCCAGTTTTTACAGAAGATTTTTGGAGTAATTTGCAGGGGACATCTTGGTGGAGATTCTTACAAATCACTCCACCACAGTGATCTGGGTTGGAAGGAGAACTGAAAGCACCTGTGTTGTGTTTCCAAAAAAAAAGAACAAAGATCACTTGGTGTGTGCATATGTTAAAGAAGCCAAACTTTTGAATTAGGTGGTATTTGCAACAAGTAAGTTTGTAAAAAAATCCATGGACTTCTATATATGCTATGGAATACTTGTCAGGTAATTGTGGAACACAAACAAACCAACACCCCTCTCACCCAAACCCCACCAACAAATAATTCCATAAACATTATTTGTAAAAAAAAGTATTTTTATCCAGGGAAAATTTTCTTCACTAAAAATAGATCACCTACTTCTGCCTTTGACACTTAGCATCAAGAAAGAGTAATATTTAAACTAGAAGGCTGTAGTTAGCTACATTACAAGACATAGTACAAGAATTTATTCAGGTCAGAAAAAGTATCCTTAAAAGTGGAAATAAAGCCAAAGTGATGATAATAAAACTGAACATAGAGATTGACTATGAGGAGCAAATATGTGAAGGTACCTAGAAAAGCCAAACAGGAATCATTAAAGTATCTCAGAAAAAGAAAGCCTGCAGAGGAGTCATTATGTCTGCTAGACCACCAGAGAATAAAGAGTCATTCCAAAATGATCAGGAGATGGCAAAGAAAATAAATTCTTTTACTCTAGTATTCTCAAAAGACAAAGAAGAAATATATGCACTAACAGAATTCTTTACAGATAATTTCAGACATACTGTTAGTGAGCCAAAAAGAGGTGAGTAATTCCAAAAGAAAGTCTGGAAGGTAAATGAAAAGGATTTTACAATATAGGTCTGAGAGAAACCCCAACACTGAGTCACTAATAAAATATGTCATTTAAATGACATTTTAAATGAGTTCTTAATTAATATTGTGGATTTCTTTGCAAATACACTCTAAAGGATTTTTCTGGAAACTGAATGAGAGAGACAGTCTCACCACTTACATGATGTATTGGAAACTCAGCTCATGTAGGAAGTAGGAAAAAATGCAAGAAATCGGAGATGGTAGAAGTGTTTGTATGTGAAGGGATAATGAAGGCACAGACTGAACTGCAATGCAGATAAAGTAAAATAAGGTGAATGATACTGTGAAGATCCAGTATTTTTCTTTGCCCCTCTGCCAGGCTTGAAATGAGCACCCAGTACACTGGTGAAGGTCAAGATGACTTGAAGAGACCCGTCATTGCCTCTCTGAACTTTGGTTCAGGCCTAGGTTTACTCACCTAACTTTCAGCATTTAGCAGCAGTGTCGAAGTGAAAAGTCACTACTTCAAACATTAAACTTCAGGGAGGAATTAGCAATTCACCTATGTAAAGTCAGAGTTGTGCCTTTAAGATACCTATCTCTCCTTCCACTGAGAATAAACTTAGAGCAGTGCCTGAAATTAGGCAGGGTGTATCCAGCATGTTGAATAAGAATTAAAAATTAGGTTTAATTTTCTTTTCTAAATAACCTTGATGGAAATGTATTAGTCTTCAAGTCAGACAATACTAGTGCTCTTCATGGTTTACGATGATGGGGGAAACAGCATTTTCTATGTACCATAATGGCAGCCAAAAGAAAAGTAATGATCAGTTGGAAAAGTTAGACTATTCTCAATATAGTTTCATGCTTCAATGCCTTTCTAGAGAAGGCCAAGTAAGAAAAGTATCCCTTTCTGCATAATAAATGATTAACTGTACATCTCCAATCACATCTGGAAAGCATTGCTGAGTTTCATGCTGAATAGCTGACACTCTCTGTTAATGGTTTTGTCAGCATATGCTTCTTTTGCCTCTTGCAAAATATTTGATAAAATATTAATGTAGAAATAAAACATCAAATAGACAAAACACAGATTTTCCTATTTTCTCCTGTATGGTTCAGCATAAGCTTACCAACAGAGCTACTTTCCACATTTTGCACCATTATGACAGTAAAAGATGCTTCTTTTCCTGATTTGCTCTGAGACTATTGGAGAGAGACTAGAAAGCAGGCAATCCCAGCCAGCAATGAGAGGGAGTGAGAGCTCGCTCAGCAGCCAGACTGGAAAGGACACCCCACCCCTCTAAACTTCTGGGGAAAACATTCTTTTTGCTTCTTCAGCAGCTGGAAGTANAAAAAAAAAAGTAGGAAAAAAAACTAGATTAGGAAATAAGAAGTTCTAGATAGATCAGCTGGTGATAATGAATGTTTTCTACCTTCAGAAACTAAGGATCAAAAACAAGTAGGACAGATAAGAGCTGCCTCTCTCCAGCAGCCAGTGGGGTGAGGCTGAGCACCACGAGTGGGGAATACAGGCTGTTGGGTGGAGTGAAGTGAGTGGATAAAGTGGGTGTGATTTCTGACACTGCTTGGGAAGGTGCCACCACTGCATGCTCTGTTCAGCCAGCTTTGCAGTCGGCTTCCTCTGACACAGTGAAACATTTCAATGAGAAGCATTAGGCTGCTATAAAAATTCAAATGATGTACCACAAAACAAAATGGTACAATTTGATACTGACTGCCAGTTAGCACTTTCTGGTCAACGTGATGATCATCACTTAATTACAGGCTTGTTTGTGGGAAGTTTAGCCTTCTAACAGCTATACTTTTGAATATAATGCAGTGATTAAAAACAGTTATTAATGGGTTGGTGCTGTCATTCCCCCTGAGTCCTTAAAGGAGAAATTAGAAATCCTGTTTGAAGATGAAATATGACCACTAGAGGATGCAGTCAAGATCCTGAATGAGTGAGACATCCTATTCATTGCTCATGCTCTGCAAGGCCATTGGCAGCTAGAATATAGAACAAATACTTTCTGGAATATTTGGGTGAACAGGGAGTCAGGGAGAACTTATCAACTAAGTAGTGTTACTAAGATAACCCATAAGTAAATCCACAAGCCATACTTTTCTTTGCTTTCTTCTCTTGCATAGGCTGTGGGTTTTTCTTTGCTTTCCTTTTCAGTTGTTTCTCCTTTCTCTACTTTGTCTGTTGCCTGTCCATCCCTCCAGTCCAACCTACTATTATTCTTTGCTAGTGGTTACCGTCTCATCTGGACAATTAATCTCAATAAGCCATTCACTCTCCCAGTTGATCCTGGGATACAGTGGTCCTGAACACTCATGGGTACCTTAGATTCAGCTGTTTATTCAACATATTGAATAACCAACCCCTATTATTTTTTAAAATCTCTCTCTCATTTCATATTTATTTATTTACTGCTTTAGTCGATTGATTTATTTGTCCCCCATCCATCCGGCTCTCAGCCACAAACACTTGCTTAATCTTATTTTCTCTCTCATAACCACAATTACTCACCCGCAACCAGTAGATCATCCTTATTTAGGAAATTACTTGCAATTTGACGAGGGCAAAAGGGATACCAATAACAACAACAACAACTAAATAATCCAGGACCAAAAGAGGAACTACTGTCTGTTAATTGATGTATCAGTGATGTAAAAATAAAACAAACCAACCCAACCAACCAAAGTCAACCCTTGAAAATAAGATGGTATTTTTTTTAAATAGACAGGAGGGCAAACTCCCAGGCTTCTCAGGAGTAGGGCAACTTCTCTAATAAGACACAGGGAAAGGTGATTGCTTTGTCCCTGTGATTTTCACAATGCATTTAAATTAAAGGAAAGAAGATTGTTTCAACTTGGCCACGTCTTTTTCTAACTATTAATTACATAATTTCAAAAAATATTATATGTTTCTCTATACTCTCCCTTGTTTATGGTGGATGTATCTGTTCCTTAAATCATATCTCAGTAAGTCAGACTTTTCTAACCTATGTGTGAATATTCAGGTAATTTTGTTGCTGGTGCCTGCTATTCAACTTTGGCAGAGGCCTGGATTTTGCAACTGAAATCATCACACATCTTGACTTCACTGGCCTTAGGAAAGTCATAAGGGTCTTACCTATAAAATCAGTACAGAATTAGGGCATGAGCATGTAGATTAACATACTAAAGTATGTGGGGCAGAATATGGAATATACAGTATTAACTGATTAATGTTACCTCTGAAACATAATTTTTCATTTTCCCTTATTTTACAGTGTTAGTGCAGACTGCTGCTAACCTTGTTTTTGTGTCTTAATTCTAAGTCAGTTACGAGGAAAAAGGTTGATAATGGGTAAATTTAAGACATCCAACATCAAAAGAAATGTTCAGCATTTGGACAAAATAAAACCAAGTGTGAATAAAATATCATATTGCAATAGTAAGTGTTATTAAAGCCAGTAAACTACATTTGAATTTGTTGTTCTATTCATTTTCAAAGCTGACATTTGTAAATGTATATAGACAGACCTCTTGTAAATTTAAAACAGAGTATTGGGATTTGCTCTGCAATCTGTAGCCTCATCGTACTGTGTTTTGTTGATACATAATAATTCATAATTTTATGTCTTTGAGGAGGGATCGTCACATTTTTATTTCTAAATCGTATCCTTGTTGGTTAGCATATGAAATAAGAACAAAAATGGTACTAAAAAAGGATGTTTGTTCCATCTTGGCATAGGTATGTAATGTTTTTGATAGCACACTTAGTTACATATCCTCAGTATCTGTTCTGATGAATGGTCTTAAGGATTTTTTTTTTTTTTTTTGTAATTTGCTAACTGCTTTTAAGTTAGAGTTGTTGTATTTCCATCTTATCCCTTTGATGTGTGTCCTGACAGTGTGAGTCTCATACAACCTTTCTGTAATTTTGAAGGAAAACCAGGAGAAGTTGTATTATCATTTCTGTCTATGAAATTTACTTCTGAAGTGAATGCCATACATACTTCAGAAATGAATGCCAAATGTATTTTCTAGAAGTGAGTGCCACTGAAAGCCAAGGCAGGCAATTTATACCGTGCATAATAATGATATTAATTTTTATGGTGTGTATAAGTTACATTTTGATTAGTTTTTTGCATGATTAAAAATTTGCAAAGCCTTTATGGCCCCCAGGAGCCTACCTGTAATAAACAGCTCTCACCTTCCAAACCATAAAACAGGTCTGCAGTACTTGAACATTAGAGCTAATTGCCTTGCTACATCAAAGGGAGCACCACAAGACTGAGAAAAATCGCAGAAGGGGAGGTGGGGAGCGGGGGGCAGTTTCACCTCTAAAGGTTATGTGTTTGTGGCTTGGTGCAGCCCTGTAAAGTTATGGCCTCAGAACTGCTGTTTGCGATTAAGTTGATGGGGAAAGTCTATCCCGCAATCTCTCCCTGCTGCTGACACAGAGTCTTTGTTCACATTCAGATTTCTCAAACTGTTGCCAGGGTCAGGCTGAGGTCAGACACCACGATGATGTATAGGAGAACATGTCTGGGAATTTCTCTCACACTTAAAACACATACCAGAAAAACAGGAGAGCACCCTGCAAAAATTGTCTGATGAGACCCAGATGATACTGTAGCTTTTCTTTTAGTACCTTCATAATTTTCTTTCTCTTTGCCTGACACGCACACAATGTTTTATTAATGTGTGCCACGATAGCCCTTACAATTTTATGTCCCCTCAAGATAAGGACACTCAGTAGCACTTTGACACTTCATTTTCCAGCCCAGGGGGATTGGGCCAGTAAATCTAGTAAAAGAAGCAATGCGTCCATTCCCAAGGATGAGTCGAAAAGGGATTGCCATCGGCTCTGTGAGGCCATGGGGCCTGACACTGGATATGAGCCTCATGTGTGCACGCTCAGCATTAACACAGCCCGAGCCAGGCATGATCACAGGCTCGCAGCATCCTGCGCTGTGCTTCCCGCCACCCTGACAAACAGAGCCCCGCTTCCAGCTGCGGCAGGGATGCCTAACATGTTTGATTAGCTACCACCGTGGGAGGAGGCGGAGGACGGCAGGGAGGAGAGCGCTCACACAGCACGAGGGTGCTTTCCATTGGGGTGGAAATGTTTCTTAATATGCAGTTATTTTTAAAAGAAGGGACCCTGTGTTGTTCCAAAAAGTGGACACGGGTGCTTTGTCCTAACCTATTGTATTTCGATGTCGATGCAAAACACATTGATCTGCGGTTGAGACTTTTTTTTGGTTTTGGTGTGGGAGAGCTTGGTTTCCAAAATTGCAGCTGTGTTTTTCTCTTCTGATTTTCAAAAGGTTTTGCAGAGAGCTGAGAATCGGATAAGTTTGCCACATCGATCTGAGGGTTGTTTGTCTAGGCATACGGTTTCAGTGTATGGCTGGCAAGTAAGGCAATAAGCAGCAATTTTTTTGTGCTCAGCTGCTACATATGACAGAGGATATTTCATTCGGCTGTCAGAATGTTATTAATAAAACATGGGGTGCGAAGAGGGCCACTATTTCCCCTTTCAATCACTATAGCATTTACAATGAAAATTTTATGCAGTGTGTAATTTTCAGTTAATGCTTGACACTTAAAATGTCGGTAGCTGCATTTTGTATGGTTCCTGAAGGGTTAATTGTATCATGTTGCCTGCATAAAAGCTCTGCTTATCAAAAGTGAATAGAAGACTGTATGCAAATGTGTGTCTGTGACCTTTTGCCTTTCCAGGGTTAATTTATATGGTCATTAAAGATTTTATGAAATCGAGTGGCCTGGTGCTTTGAATCCCATTTTACCTTCACCTCCTAATTTATATAATTCCTACCTGAACTGGGAAATATGATTTTTATTTTTTGTGTGTGTGTGTGCTGCAATGAAAACAGCATGCTGTGCTGTAGGAAGTTGCAAGTCTGGTTATCTGGCATTACTCAGATTGCTAAAAATTCATTAAAATGTGACATCAGCACAGTGAGAGACAAATGATCACAGGATGAAAAGGAACAGTGGGCCTTTCACGGATTAGTGCTACACAGCCCCAGCATAGAAGCTAACTGCATAAACAGATTAATCCACCAGTAGCAGCATAGCTAAGATTTACCGAATAATTAAATGGGCTTGAGTTACTGTGAAGATTTCCATGTAATCTAGCTGGTGTGAACACGTAAGTGAGGTGTGGGTAATGCTGCTTCCTCAGAAGCCATGCACCAAGTTGCATCATTTATCCTGAATGGCTCCCCCTGGAGACAAAATTTGAGACTTCTCCCGCAAAGCCAGAGGTTTATATTTAATACAGTACCTAATACCTAATACTTACTTACTGCAATTAGCGGGATACTGCTGCGCTAATAGGATTTATATTTGAGTTCTGCTTTTTTTTTTTGGTGGGTTTTTGTTTTTTGTTTTTGTTTTTTTTGGCTCCAAGATGCATTTTCACATGTGCCTGCTTTTGTTCCAGCTTGTGGACGGGGGTGATGCGTGTGTATGTGTGTGTGTGTGCATGTGCGTGTATTTTAACACAAATCATTTCTAGCCAAGGAATGTGAAATGACAGGCTTTAAATCTGTCACACTGAGGGAAAGCGGGTACTCTGGCAAAGACATAGTCAGAAGTGCTGGGTAGATTTTGAAATATTGCAAATTATTTGGAATTAATGCCCAACCTCTTTAAAGCTCTATTCTTTTCCTTTTCTTTCCTTCCCCCCACCCCTTCTTTCCCCTGTTTTGCCACCCTCTGTTAGTGCTGTTCTTATTACAGGACATATTTTTTAACTGCTGTTAAGTGGTCACTGAGTTTCTTCCCTGAGATCTTTTCTGTGTTTGTCCACAGAAGAACAAGGTGAAGATACAGAAGGGTCTGCTAAAAGTACATCAGTGGCTGTGGCTGATGATAAAGACTCAAGTGAGAGAGACAATAGTGAAGGCAAAAAATCTAGTAAAGACTCTGGTAAGATGCTAGAATTTTGTTTTCCCCCTTTTTTAACTTATGAAATGCTCTTTTCATTTTAAACTGTCTGGACATTCCCACTATTATTCATTGCATGTGCATTTTGCATGTGATTTCTATCAGTAGCCTCCCATTGACCTATTTTTAATCATAACCATCTGACAGGATAGATGCGGATAAGTTGAAGAATATTACAGGACGACCAGTGAGATTATTTTTTAATCAAATCAGTTTGTGTGCTTGTAATTTTTTAAGCGCCTTTCATTAATCTTAGCTGTACTTGTGATTCCTCTGATGGCATATTAATTTTTCATAAGCATAGGATTAGGTACCACTTGAATTTTTTCTTCAATCAGGTTTTGCCCCCCTTTTAACCCAAAGAATGTAGGGTTTTGTTATTATTTTTTTGCTCTTGCTCTCTGATCAGTTACTCCCAAGAATCTGGCCTCTTCCTGGGCATTTATTTGAAGCATTTTCAAAAAAATACACAAAATCCAGTGAAAAAGTTTACAGATGATTCAGCCTAAGAAAGAGGAAATATCATTGAAAACGGATTATGGGTTGGGTAATTCTGATCTCCTGGAATAGACAAAGCCCAGTAATGAAAGCTACTGTCTTTGAAAACAAAACCCCTATGTCATGACATTTACTTGTGCACAAACAAACCCAGGGCCAGCATCTGGTGTAGATACGATACCCAAGGCTTTTTCTGTGTTTGATTTGGCAAATATGTGACTTCACCCATGCTTTTTATGTATGAGATGGAAATCTATGGTCACAATGAATATTACATTGGCTACTTTTGCCGCACGCTATACCTAGTTACATTATGTTGGATTCACTGAAGCAGAAGAAGTGCTGAAACAGGTTGAAGCCTATTAGTTTCAGGTAGTCATATATCTTTTCCTTGTATGCCAATGACAGCAGCATACAAAGGAGATTGTATTATCCTTAAAGACATACAGTTGTAGAGAAAATATCATTTTTACATATGAGTTTCTTACACCCAAATTCTCCCATACTGCAATTTGCTCTTTACACTTTAAACTTTTTTGGAGTTATTACCAAAATAATATTATAGATGGCCCGTTCTATGCCACATCAATTCAGAAGACTTGCTTAAAGATTAAAGCTTCCTTTAAGTTTGCTTGTTGATGTGCTAAGGTCAGTACCCATCACAGTTTACAACCTCGACTACTCTTTAGTCACTTTATTTTTTGAGTTCTAGAGACTGAGGGAAGGCCAATGATGACAAGGATGATGTCGAGCAAGAAACTGTGTTGTGGTTTAAAATATATATTCCCTTTGGCTGGCTCTCTGACATGGTAAAAACTGCCTGCAGTGCAGTGAAGCCATGCTCCCAGGCTGACATAGGTCCTCCTATACAGTCTCGTCAGGGCCAGCCTGGGCACTCCCCAGGAGAGGGGTGACAGCCACTTGCAGCCTACATTTCCTATCATAAACTTTACCTAGGGGACAGTGTGAACTGCCTCAGGGAATTTATCAGCCCTCTCTTTTTCTTAGGCAGGTCCATTTATAGTTGTTGAAGAAAAAATGTGGTATTAAAGCCTTAGCAAAAAAAAAAAAAGGAATCTAGGATAAAAATACTGAAGGGGAATTCTCAAAATTCCATCAGGATTAACCATTCATAAGGGCCAAGTTTAATTAGGACAAACCTATATCCAGATGCCTACTGGGTGCACTACAAAAAACAGCATAATAGTTCTACATTCCCGCACCAGCAATTACACAAATAACTTTGCAGTAAGATTCATATAAAAACAAGGCCTGAAATACATGACTGCCTTTGAGCTTTGCAGAAAATAGTTTGTACTGTAAAATCCTGAATATTTTAGAAACTTTTATTTTCCTAATCTAAATTAATTCTGCATATGTAACATTCAGACCATCATCTTAATTTTCATTCAGCTGACAAGTATTTCTAATGACTGCATAACTGCTTATGTATAATTGAATGTTAATTTGGGCTTTCTCATGAATTGAGTGTTGCAAGTCTTGCCAAAGAAATCTCAGGAAAACCAATAAATTAATCACAATACTAACAAGTTAGACAGGAAAGTGGTGTGACCCCTCTTTAGCATAGAATCTATTAGACAAGAAAGGATTAACATGTATTTAGTAACAGTATGTTTGTGTAAGCTGTTGTGCTGTATTGCTTACCTTATCTCAAGGAGTAGAGCTTTCAAAATGAGACTTGGCAATATGCAAGTTATATTTGTTGAATATTCATTCAGAATAGCAAAGCCTACTAATGCCTCATTTATATTGTCATTTAAATCTAGTGCCACTTTAGATTAATTATAATCCAAATTACAGCTCTATGCAGTGCAAAAATTAATATGGAATTTATCCAGATTAATACATTTGCATTGAAAATGTAATATGTCTCTGCCATGGCTAAGGGGAGCACTTTTTAATAAGGTAGTAAACATGAGAAAGGATGGAAATTAACCTTCATTATTGCAATGAAAATTATCCTTTCATTCTACTCTAATTAGAAAGAATACTCCACCAGTAATTATAATTTTAGAATTATTTTGAGGCTGAATAACATCATCTGATGTGTTAGAAGTCTTAAATTATGCAATCTTTATCAAATACAAAGATTCATAAATAAGAAAACAGTGTTCTTATTATGGCTTTTCCAGTTTTGTTTTTTTTTCTCCTTAGTATATGTACTTTATTAAACTTCTCCTTCTTGTTAGTCACACAAAAATTTTTATTTTGGGTTTCAAAATTATTACGAAGGTGGTGACATCTGAATTGCAGTGAATTGTGTCATTTTTATATTAGCAATCTTACGCAAGTTAAATAATTCTGTTACTGACAGGCAATCATTGACTGTTTTGTGGCATTTATTTATAATTAAACTTTTTTTTTTTTAGTTAAATGTATTGAAATTGCATTATTCATCTAAAATAAGCTGTCTATTTTGTTTTATAAATAGAAAAACAATTGTGTTTCACAATTGCAAAAAAAAAAAATCCTAAAAATACTCTGTCTCAAGAATAAAAAGGAGGTATTTAAAACATGAATAACAACTGGATTTAGTCTTTTCCTACAAGTGAGTAGTAAGAATGCCATGCCAATGAAACATCTAGCTATGAACACAGTGCCACACCGCATGCTAAAGACCGTAATATTTTCTTTCCTTTCTCCCTCCTCCTTCGATACCCTTTCTATAAGACCGCAACTTTTTTCAGCCTCCCTACAGAAGCTCCTTAAAACAGCGAATGCAACACGGAAAACAGCATATTGATACAGCGAGACAAGGGACCGACTTGTAGTAGCTGTACCATTGCGTAAGGAGCGCTCCTTAAATCCCTTGATTTTGGCATGTGCACTGTGGCTTGGGGGCTTTGGTCTTCACCATGTGCAGGGGAGAGTGATTCCCCTGTGCCACAGGGAAAAATCCACCACCATTTTTTTTATTTTTTTTTTTTCTCCCTCCAAGCTCACCATAAGTTACAGACTTGGTTACATTGCTATTGGCCAGATGTAACTTCAGTCATATAAGTAACAGTGCTTGGTGTTGAATGAATCCAGAGCCACAACGACAACAAAAACAACAAAGCCTCTGTAAACGTTGACAGTTTATATAAATATCATAGTAAACATAGTAAAAAGCTGTGCTTTGTTATGCATTTATTGACCCCAGCACAGTGTTTTATAACTCCATGGTTTTATTATATTAACCGCAAAAGAAAATTTAACCAGAAAACCCCCTTGTTTTTATAGAAACAAGAACTATGTGTTTCATGATTATTATGGGCCCTTTGAAGTAATTAAGTTATTCCATCTTGTGGTGGAAGATGATGTGTAATATTAACCTTGTGTGTGCCCAGGCACACACAGACTGCACTTCAAGCTAAATTTCACTAGCAGTTAAATACCACTGCCACAACACAGTTAAATGCATTTTCACAAGTAAATTTTGTGGCAGAATTTGGTTTGCCATGTCTGTAACAACCTGCTGAGAACAATCTAGCATGATGAGGGGAAGAGAAGTCGAGATTGTATTATTTTGATTTTTAAATTTGGCTTCTGGTATAACAGTATCTGTTTATACCAGCTGAGATTCTGGCCCATTTGCCTTTAGAGAGGGACATTTTAAAAGTGTCATATGATAAAGGTAAGAAACAATAGTCAACTGTTAGACATTTTTGACACTTGAAAATGAAGAGAGGTTAATAATTTGAACCTGTCCTTCTAAAACCTGAGAAACAACCTTTCTCTGTTAATATAGTATGTCACTTTTTTACTTCCCATAATTCACAGTTAAGACACTTAAATAATATGTAAATACAGATAGTCCAGGGAGGACTCCCTTACAATAAAGCAAAGTGCATAATAAAATGGTGCCTTATGTGGTTGCATAATTTACATTTTACCTTTAAGCACAGGTAGTCCTTCAGGTTGTTGGCCCAGCGCTGACTGAGCAGTCTAGAAGAGGCCTCCAGGATCCATTCCTGGAGTGTAAAAATTCAGGGGGCTCCAAAAAGCGACTTGTTTGGATAATAAACCAATGATGACAAATTGATCGTTACAAATAGGGCAATATGACAGGAATAAGCTTTAATTTGAGCTAGAACATGAAGAAATTACTGGTCTAAATTACACCAAAAGAAATAATTAGCAACTTGGGAATGAAAATCAGTGTGAGGAAATAACCATTAATGTGAAAGTCATATGTTTTGTGATTTTTTTTTAAAAAATGCCCTTCAGAAAATGTCCCTATATGATTCAGTTTTCTAGTAGTTATCATTCTACCATGAGGATTTGGTATTTACCTTGAAAACTGTTCTCCTATTTTGCTTCTCTTTAATGTAGCCCTTGTAAGATAAAATACTGTGCAGTGTATATGAAAATAATAATAATAATAATAATAAGTTCTTGGGTTTGTCTACATAAAAATACAGGGGTTTTTTTTGTTTATGTTTACTTTGTTGCCAAAACATCCATGACCTTATTTTTAAATTAATCCTAGGTTATTGTGCAATGAGGTACAATTTGTTCATTTATATGAACCTTATGTGGATTGAAAAAAATCAAGATAAATCTTCATGCACAGCATACAATCAGATTACCCCTGGACTATATATTTATGTTGGGTCTGATAGCAATCAATGGTTTAGCTTCATTGCATTTCAAGATGTATTTGCACCCAGTGTCCAGTGATAGTGTCCTCACCCTGGAAATAATTTAGTTGCAAATTGACTGGAAGATGGTGAAAATTGAAAGTTAAAATTAGAAATACTCATAATAAACAGCAGAAAAAAGGTCAGATGATGCCGCACTATGATGAGATTGGAATGGTTGGTAAATGAGGTTTTGTGTTTGTCGTGAGATGTATGTGACATGCCTACCCAATGCTCTTGTAATATCCAGCCTAGCAGAAGAGATTATCTGGCAAATTGACGCTGGAAAGAATTTTCTGATGGACTGGGAAATTAGAATTGCACTCTTTTCTTTGATGTGTTCAAGACTGGGCCGCATTACACAGCTAGCTTAGGCATAATATTAAATATAGTATTTAATACTTAATAGTACCATTATCTATAGAAAACAATTATATTCTGGTTTTGATCACAAATGCCAGACTATAAAAATTCACAGTGTAAACATGTAAAGCAATCCCAAATGACTGATCTTTGTATATAATTAATATTAAGTTAGCTCTGAAATCCAATTCTCCACAGTATTTCTTTTAAAGCCTCACTATATTTAGCTTCAGAATTGTAACCAGGCAGGAGTTATCAAAACAGCACAATAATCATATTGCTCAGACAGTTTAGGAAAGAGAAAGGGTAATTAAACAGCAGCAAATTAATTATTTTGGAAAACAGGCTTTTTAAGCAAAAGCTGATTTGTTTTAATGTAATACACAGATTCATACTGAGCTGCTAAAGAAAGAACATTATTGATTAATCTTTAAAGGCAACCTAAGGTTATCTAAACAGCAGAGGAGAGTCAATTTTTAAATGTATTTATAGAGTCTCCATCAAGGATTAAAGTGTATTTTCACTTTTGTGCTTACCAGAGCTGTTTTATTCAACTTTTTCTCAGAGTTTAAAAAAACAAACAAATAAAAAAGACCCTCAAAGACAATACAGACCTTTGAAGTCAGAGCCTCTTTGTAAACCAGGATATTTTAAAACATGTTCTTAAAAATTATGTTTTCAAAACAGGAATAGTCACACCAGAGAAGGAACCAAAAGTGAACACTGTTGTAGGGACACAACAGCTTCTTCTGGCAAAAGAAGAGGATGGTGCAGCTAAAAAATCAAAGCCTCCAGAGGACAATAAATTTTGTCATGAGCAGGTAAAAGGAAATGTAACAATTTAATTGCATTCTAGAACTCTTTCAAATAACTCAAGAATGAAACAGAGATGATATGCTGTTAAAATAGCAGTATCAGCAAGTTATAAAAAGCACACTGACTAATAGCTTGCATCTTAATTTGATTTTTTTTCAGTTCTATCAATGTCCTTATTGTAACTACAATAGTAGGGACCCAAATCGTATCCAGATGCATGTCCTGTCACAGCATTCAATGCAACCTGTTATCTGCTGCCCCCTCTGCCAAGATGTCCTCAGCAACAAAATGCATCTCCAGCTTCATTTGACCCATCTGCACAGCGTGTCCCCTGACTGTGTGGAGAAACTGCTCATGACAGTAAGTGTTCCAAATGCTGATGCACATGCTACAGAAACATACTTGGGCCTTTAGGCAATGTATTTGTTGTGACATACTACTCAGGTAGCCTGAGCAGGGGAGTGGGTCAGGACTCTTAGGGTCTCTTGTCAGCTCATCCAGTGCCTGATATCGCATGGGAAAATGACTGAAGGTGGATTTCAAAGATGCAGAAAAAGTGTAATTCTTCTTTGACATTAACCTTGTAAAAGCCAAACCAGTCCAGGTCTCTAAGTGCCTACTTGTAAATTTGGTCTAATAATATCCAGGTCTCAGAAGTCTTGTGACTTCTGTTTGTAAAATAATAATTCTCCATTGAATGTAGTTCCCAAAGATAGGAGGACTCCTGTGTATAGCTCAACTGTACATTGTATTACATGAAATTCACTGTAAAAAAGCAATTCAAACAACCATTCAAAACAATGTCAGTAAAGACACAATCAGGTCTAGTACATATTTGTTATTACAGCATAAATTCGGTTAGAAAACAAACTTCCTAAGATACACTGATCTGGTTGTCTTGCCTTTTTAAAAGGAAATGCACTTGGAACTCTGAGTGATTCATGTCTTTATTTCACAGATGAGTCCTTCATTTATATGGCTGTGGTTGTAGGTCCGCCATCTCCCTCCCAAATTAAGTGGCAAAAACATTAGAAAGAATTGAAAGAGCTCTTGACTGAAGGTCTGGGGTTCCTTGTCCTTGGAGCTGATGAGTAAATACACACTTGGTGATTAGTTTTTCTTCTCTTTGTTTTTTTTACTAATTATAGCTCTGACAGAACATGTAATTTTGGCCCACTGCAAGGAAAATGTACTAGAAAATTAACTTTCCCAGACCCTTTTAGAAGACTGAAAAGTTCTGGAAAACCTCCCCCTCCATATTGAGCAGCATCAGCTTTCTTCTCAAGTTCTCCGTGATTCCCTCTATGTTGATAATGGGGCAACTTTGAAATCTTTCCTCACCAGGTGCTGGGAAGGTGCCCCACTGTTTCTGAGGGGGAGAAAAAAGTCCATTTCCCAGAGAATGAGATTTCAAAATGTAATTTGCATCATTGAAATTGTCCTAGCTGCTAACACTAATATTCTCTTTCCATAACTGAACCCCCTGATAACAAAAAAATTACAATTTATAGCAATTTTTTCTTCTCTGGGACATTTACAGTTCTATACATAATTTTTTTTGAAAGTCCCTCCCTCCCAAGGAAACTCAAAGTCAGTAATCCTCTGAGAGGATGCTATTAATGCCATGTTGAAATTACAAATGTACTAAACCCAGTGTTTTTTTGAATTTCTAGAATATTTTTCCAATAGGCAATTTATAGATATAAATATAGATACAAAATTCTTATATATCCTAGTGAAGGTTTAAAATAATTTGTTAAACTGTTAAAGAGGAACAAAAGATTATTTTACTCATACCTCGTAATGAATGTAGCTTCCATTACTTATTTACAACTCAAAAATCTCTTCTTTACCTCTGTATGAAGGGAGTACTATCTTTCTGTTAAAGACGAGGAGCTGCAGCACAGTCTGAACCGATTCACCCAAGTTCCTTTCGACAGAATCTGGCAGTGCAGGAGCCTCAACCCAGTCCAGCTAAGTCTTAGTCGGACAATCCTGTATTTCAGATACAAATTTGTTTTACAGATTGAAGAAAAACAAAACATGAAATGTTGAACAAATGTTCATGTCAACTTAGCTGAATTGAATACCACCAGACTAAGAGTCCATCCTTCAAAGATTTCTGTCTTTAATTTGAAAGCATAACACAACAGGTAGAGCAGTCTGAGAAGATACATAATCAATTGAAGTCAAGAAAGAGAAAAATCTAATTTTAAATGGAATTAAGTTGCTATTTCTGTATTGAAATAAACATAGTTTTCTTTCAAAGATCGTTGAAGATCCAGCATTTATGTAAAAAACAACACAGGTGAAGCAAAGTGGTAATGCCCTCAGTCAGGAAATGACTGGTGACCATATCTCAACATTATCTCTAGCTTTGGAGGATGTCCAAGGAGAATTCCCTGATAAATTCCCTGATGACCCTGACAAAGTCAGCAGAACTTTCTTTGTGGTGACATTGAGACCAATGAAATGCTGAGTGTATGAAGTTCTACAACATCACATTATTGTGGATTGTTTTGAATTGATTATCCACCAAGGGAGACATGATGCTCTGGATTTGTGGTCTTTCAGAAACCATTATCAAGGAGTGAATCAGGATCTTGATTTAGTACTGGCAGTCTTTCATCCAGATATGGTGTATCTTTTGAATTATAATTTCATACTGTTGTTGCTGTTTCATAATTTCACTATACACTGTATTAGTGTGACTTTTTCTGCAGTAACAGCATATTCTTGGTTTCCAAAGGTTCCTGTACCAGATGTCATGATGCCCAATAGCATGCTATTGCCAGCAGCTGCTTCAGAGAAATCTGAACGTGACACGCCTGCAACCATTACTGCTGAGGGATCTGGGAAATATCCAGGTACGCCCGAAAAAGCCCAGACACACAAAAGCTAGATATGGGCAATTTAGAAATAAACTATTTGTTTCTTAGTTAAGGGAATTTTTTTTGGCTTTTTTATAGCCACAGAGATAAAAAGATAAATGTAGCAAGGGGTCTGAATTTGGCTTCTGCACCTGTGCAGATCTACTAGAATGCATGTGTATGCCAGACTGTTTGCTTTTGGTGGAGGTAAAATTAAACAGCAGTGCCTAGCCACTTTGAAGGTAAGATCCTTCTTATTTAACCAGCAAATAAGACCCAGTTCACCACCAATGGGGAATGTTTAGTAAGGCGTTTTGTCTGCATTTCCAATAGTAGGTTTCTGATCCTGGACACTTACTGTATACTGCACTGGCAAACTTTGCTACTTGTCACAGCATGCTCCTTACCTCTCTTCTCACTTTTCTCCTCCTTTCTAATCATCTGTTCTATGTATTCTCCCCATTTTTACTCCTTTTCTCTTTCCTACTGTTTATTTGCTTTTCTTGTTAGGTACTCCCATTGTACCAGTAAACCCCTATCTTCTGATGGAGAGAAGCCCTATGCCACTCCTAGGCCAGCTGCCACTGCCAGTCTGATCATTTGGATGGGTTTTATTACTTTTTTCTAACCCCCTGTTAGTCATGTGTGCCTTATTTTCTGAGGCAAGGATGGATTGTTTCATTTTGCTAAGACATATCAGGTGCCTCTGTAGATTTCTGATGAAAAAAGAAGTTAAATTGAATACTATGTGCTTTTCTCTTCTATTTGTGTAAAAGATACTTCACTTTCTTTAACTAGGTGAAAGCCCTGTGGATGAGAAGAGTACCCCTGGGATCGATGAATCAAAAACTGGAATGGAAATTAAGACTGAGGAACAGAAGCCACCTAAGGAATCTACTGAAACACCAGATTGGAATAAGAGCAGCAGTAAAGATATAAAGACCACTGAGTCTGTGACGGATCAGCTAAACGAACAGCAGAAGAAGCAACAGCTGTCTGTTTCTGACCGCCATGTTTATAAGTACCGTTGTAACCATTGTAGCTTGGCTTTTAAGACTATGCAGAAGCTTCAGATACATTCCCAGTATCATGCTATTCGGGCAGCTACCATGTGTAGCCTTTGCCAACGTAGCTTCCGTACATTCCAGGCTTTAAAAAAACACTTGGAAGCAGGCCACCCTGAACTCAATGAAGCTGAACTTCAGCAGCTGTGTGCGTCTTTACCTGTCAATGGTGAACTCTGGGCAGAAGGAGAAAGTATGGCACAAGACGATCATGCACTAGAACAGGAAATAGAAAGAGATTATGAGATAGACCAGGAAGGTAAAGCAAGTCCTGTAGGAAGTGATAGTAGCTCTATTCCAGATGATACGGGCTCAGAACCAAAGCGGACCTTACCTTTTAGAAAAGGGCCAAATTTTACTATGGAAAAATTTCTGGATCCATCTCGTCCATATAAGTGTACAGTATGTAAAGAGTCTTTCACCCAGAAGAACATTCTCTTGGTCCACTATAACTCAGTATCCCATCTACATAAACTCAAAAAGGTTTTGCAGGAAGCATCAAGTCCTGTCCCTCAAGAAACCAACAGCAGCACTGACAACAAACCCTACAAATGCAGCATTTGTAATGTTGCGTATAGCCAAAGTTCTACATTGGAAATCCATATGAGATCTGTGCTTCATCAGACAAAGGCAAGGGCTGCAAAATTAGAACCAAGTGGTAATATAAGTAGTGGAAGTAGTGTAGCAGGGAATGTTAATAGCCCCAGCCAAGGAATGCTAGAGTCTATGAGCTTACCAGCAGTTAACAGCAAAGAAACACATTTAGATGCCAAAGAATTAAATAAAAAGCAAGCTTCTGAATTAATTTCTGCTCAGCCTACACATCACCCACCCCAGTCACCAGCACAACTTCAAATGCAACTGCAACATGAACTGCAACAACAGGCTGCGTTCTTTCAGCCACAGTTTCTAAATCCAGCTTTTTTGCCTCACTTTCCAATGACACCAGAAGCACTGCTGCAATTTCAACAGCCTCAGTTCCTTTTCCCATTCTATATACCTGGGACGGAATTTAGCTTAAGCCCAGACCTGGGTTTGCCTGGTTCTGCCACGTTTGGTATGCCTGGAATGGCTGGTATGACAGGATCACTGCTAGAAGATTTGAAGCAGCAGATACAAACTCAGCACCATGTTGGCCAAACCCAGCTACAGATACTGCAGCAACAAGCACAACAGTATCAATCTACCCAGCCCCAACTTCAGTCGCAAAAGCAGCAGCAGCAAAGTAGCAAGCTGATGAAAGCAGAGCAAAATACCTTAGTAAGTACAGACTGCCAGCTGATAAAGGATATGCCATCATATAAGGAGTCAGAAGAAGTTTCTGATAAACAAGAAAAGCCAAAGCAAGAATTTCCTAATGAGAATGAAGGACTAAAAGAAAACAAAGATATGAAGAAGCCAAAATCCTCAGAACCAGCCATCCCACCACCCAGAATAGCATCTGGAGCAAGAGGGAATGCAGCCAAGGCTTTGTTGGAGAACTTTGGGTTTGAGTTAGTTATCCAATACAATGAGAACAGACAGAAAGTGCAGAAAAAAAGCAAGACTGGTGATGGTGAGAACACAGACAAACTGGAATGTGGAACCTGCAGTAAGCTCTTTTCCAACATTCTTATTCTGAAGAGTCATCAAGAACATGTGCATGGACATTTTTTTCCATATGGAGCATTAGAAAAATTTGCCCGACAGTACAGGGAAGCATATGACAAGCTTTATCCAATTTCTCCATCTTCTCCAGAAACACCACCACCTCCACCACCACCTCCTCCGCCACCACCTCCTCCTCCTCCAACTCCCTCTCAGCCTTCTTCAGCTGGGGCTGGAAAAATTCAAAACACAACTCCTACACCTTTGCAAGCTCCACCACCTACACCTCCACCACCGCCTCCTCCACCACCACCTCCTCCTCCACCACCACCACCATCAGCTCCACCTCAAGTCCAGCTTCCCGTTTCACTTGATCTCCCACTTTTCCCTCCAATTATGATGCAGCCAGTGCAACATCCTGCATTGCCTCCTCAGCTTGCCCTCCAGCTGCCACCAATGGATACTTTATCTGCAGATCTTACCCAGCTTTGTCAGCAGCAGCTGGGACTAGACCCCAATTTCCTGCGGCACTCTCAGTTCAAGCGTCCACGTACAAGAATCACAGATGACCAGTTAAAAATCTTGAGGGCTTATTTTGATATTAACAATTCTCCAAGTGAAGAGCAGATCCAAGAAATGGCTGAGAAATCTGGTCTTTCACAGAAAGTTATCAAGCACTGGTTTCGTAATACACTGTTTAAAGAACGACAGAGAAATAAAGATTCTCCATATAACTTCAGCAACCCTCCTATAACAGTATTGGAAGATATCAGAATAGATCCTCAACCTTCAGCTGTAGAACCCTACAAGTCCGATGCATCTTTCAGCAAGAGATCATCTAGGACTCGGTTTACTGACTACCAGCTTCGTGTCCTCCAAGACTTCTTTGACACAAATGCTTATCCAAAAGATGATGAAATAGAACAACTTTCAACTGTGCTTAACCTACCTACCCGAGTTATTGTCGTATGGTTCCAAAATGCGCGACAAAAAGCTCGCAAGAGTTATGAAAATCAAGCTGAAACTAAAGACAGCGAGAAAAGGGAACTGACAAATGAGCGTTACATTCGAACCAGTAACATGCAGTATCAGTGCAAAAAGTGCAGTGTGGTTTTTCCCAGGATCTTTGATTTGATTACACACCAGAAAAAGCAGTGTTATAAAGACGAAGATGATGATGCTCAAGATGAAAGCCAAACTGAAGACTCTATGGATGCCTCTGATCAAACAGTGTATAAGAACTGTACAGTTTCTGGACAAAATGACTCATCAAAAAGCCTGACAGTCACCGCAGCAAGCTCTGGCTCTGGTTCTAGTACTCCTTTGATTCCATCACCCAAACCAGAACCTGAGAAGGCTTCTCCTAAACCAGAGTCCACAGAAAAACCAAAACAAAATGAAACAGTCTCTAAGCAAGCAGATGCAACTTCCCAAAGCACCAAATCAGTACAGTCTACTCCAGTAACCTCTTCTGACCCTCAGCCCTCAGCTTCTCAACCACAGCAACAAAAGCAATCACAGATTGTAGGGAGACCTCCTTCTGCATCACAAACCACACCTGTTCCCTCCAGTCCTTTACCAATTTCAATGACTTCTCTACAGAACAGTCTACCTCCTCAGTTATTACAGTACCAATGTGATCAGTGTACAGTTGCCTTTCCAACTCTAGAACTTTGGCAAGAGCACCAGCACATGCATTTCTTAGCAGCCCAAAACCAATTTATTCACTCACAGTTTTTAGAAAGACCAATGGATATGCCCTATATGATATTTGACCCAAATAATCCTTTGATGACTGGACAGTTACTTAATAGTTCTCTTGCTCAGATGCCACCACAAACTGGCTCATCACATACAACACATCCTGCTACAGTTTCTGGTTCCCTGAAACGAAAACTAGATGATAAAGAAGACAATAACTGTAGTGAGAAAGAGGGAGGAAACAGTGGAGAAGATCAACACCGTGATAAGCGTTTAAGAACTACAATTACTCCAGAGCAGCTGGAAATACTGTATGAAAAGTACCTACTGGATTCCAACCCCACCAGAAAGATGCTAGATCACATTGCACGTGAAGTGGGACTGAAAAAGAGAGTTGTACAAGTCTGGTTTCAGAACACAAGAGCCCGAGAAAGGAAGGGACAATTCCGTGCAGTTGGTCCAGCCCAGTCCCATAAAAGATGTCCTTTTTGTCGAGCTCTATTTAAAGCAAAATCTGCTTTAGAAAGTCACATCCGCTCTCGGCATTGGAATGAAGGGAAACAGGCTGGTTATAGTTTGCCTCCAAGTCCTTTGATATCAACTGAAGATGGAGGAGAAAGTCCACAAAAGTACATATTTTTTGATTATCCATCACTGTCATTAGCAAAAACTGAATTATCAAGTGAAAATGAATTAGCCTCCACTGTATCAACCCCTGTTAGCAAAACTGCAGAAATGTCACCGAAGAACCTTTTAAGTCCTTCATCTTTTAAAGCAGAGTCTAGTGAGGATATAGAAAACTTGAATGCTCCTCCTGCTGACTCTGGATATGATCAAAACAAGACTGACTTTGATGAGACCTCATCAATTAATACAGCAATTAGTGATGCCACCACAGGGGATGAGGGGAACAATGAAATGGAAAGCGCAACTGGCAGTTCAGGGGATGCAAAGCCTGCATCACCCCCCAAAGAACCAAAACCACTTGTGAACGACACACTACCAAAAGCAGCAACTACACCTACCAATGACAATACTGATGATAAATTTCTCTTTTCCCTAACAAGCCCTTCAATACACTTCAGTGAAAAAGATGGTGATCATGACCAAAGTTACTACATTACTGATGACCCTGATGATAATGCCGATCGCAGCGAAACTTCAAGCATAGCGGATCCAAGTTCACCTAACCCATTTGGAGCTAGCAATCCCTTTAAATCCAAAAACAGTGATCGACCAGGCCACAAACGTTTCCGAACACAAATGAGTAACCTTCAACTTAAAGTTCTCAAGGCTTGCTTTAGTGACTACCGGACTCCAACAATGCAGGAATGCGAAATGCTAGGGAATGAGATTGGGCTGCCCAAACGTGTGGTCCAGGTCTGGTTTCAGAATGCCCGGGCTAAAGAAAAGAAATTCAAAATTAACATAGGGAAGCCATTCATGATAAATCAGACTGGACCTGATGGGACAAAGCCAGAATGTTCTCTATGTGGTGTGAAATATTCTGCACGTTTATCCATAAGAGATCATATCTTTTCCAAACAACATATTACAAAAGTGAGAGAAACTGTGGGAAGTCAGCTAGATCGGGAGAAAGATTATTTAGCTCCTACAACCGTTAGACAGCTGATGGCACAGCAAGAACTGGATCGCATAAAGAAGGCCACTGATGTGCTAGGATTAACAGTACAGCAGCCAGGCATGATGGACAGCAGTTCTCTTCATGGTATCAGTTTGCCAGCAGCTTATCCAGGACTCCCTGGCCTTCCTCCTGTTCTTCTGCCTGGAATGAATGGTCCATCCTCCTTACCTGGATTTCCACAAAGTTCAAACAGTAAGTCTATAAGGGGATGATTTTCTCATTTTATTAGTTTGATAATCTTGCTTGGTCATCATCCCCTTCTAAGATACTGCATACCACATGTTCACATCATGGTTGTTAAACTGGTGTGATTAGCTAAAAAGTACTGCTATAAGGTGCATTCAGTGCACACTTGTTGCTGTAGCCTGGATGATATCTCTGATTTCTTAAAAAAAAAAAAAAAAAAAAATTGGCAAAAATGTTTTTAGCTCATACTAGGTTTTTTGTAACAAAAGCAATATGGCTATAGCATTGTTATGCTTTTTTGTTTGTTTTGAATTATACTCCTTTAGTAAAAACTTAAGTTAGAATTTTGTATGTAATTTTTTGTATGCAAATATTTAACATTTGATGAAGCACAAATTAGATTCTCACATTATCAGTTCATCAGGCATTTGGTCTGCCTCTTAGATGAGTCCAACCTGTTGTTTACTCCAGAATAAATATTTAAAATAAAATGCTGCCCAAGACCCTCTCTTGCAGTTCTAAATAGTTGCCTGCTAAGATAAAAAGTGGTTTGTTGAAGGGGAATTGTAATGTCAGTTTCACTGTAATCCAGATTCCAGGAGTTTATAAGGTCGTTGCAGACATGTACCACTTCATTTGGGCTTGCACTTTTAGCTGAACATGTGACTCTCATTTTAGTGACTGTTTTGAATCTTGTTTGTCTCTGGGTTTTGCTCACATTAGAAAGCACTTCCTCTTGCAATAGGTTGCACTAATGTTAAGGAGTCAAGTTTTCTCCAGCATGATTTGTCTAGTCCTCAAAGAATAAACCTAATTTATTTCTTGTGTTGGGCTCCAGTTTTGCAGTCAGGGCTCATTGCAGGATGAAGCTTTCCCATTCATCTTCCAACTTTGCATATTTATATCAATTATAGGCACAGCAGAGTTAGGAAGCTGGTTACGACCCCTCACCTCATTTTATCCAGTAATCCCACTTGCTGTTGATCTCTAAACTTTGTTTTAGAAAGCAACACACTTTGGCAAGTAAAGTAGAGGCACACTCACCAGCATTATTAGACATACTAAGACTGTAGCAATGTCTTCTCTGCTACACAGGTCTGCTTTGATTGATGATGATCATGTTATTGTTTCCCTAAGTGGTGGTCAAAGCATCTTGTTTTTCTCTTCATTGGATCAGAAAGGCTTTCCTTCCACAATGTAGTCTCTGGCTGAGTGCCCTCTGGCTTTTGTCAAACAGTTATTGGCACAGAGAGTGCATATAAAGGAAATATAAGGTTGCTGTATTTCCTTCTTAATGGCATACAGTGTCCTGGGCCAAAAATGGCTGGTTGTTGTTCATTAAAATTATAGATATGGTTTCCGTATATAACTCTGCTAAATAGCTTTGGTTAAGTTGACCTTCAGGTAAAATGGGCTCCAGAAAACTCAGGCTTTGTCTATACTGCTAAAAGAAATTTACTTGGGATTATATTATTTTAGCTTCAAAACAGGAAGTTCCCAGGTAAAGTGAGCCTGGGGGATGGCAATGGACCCATGATTGCTTCTTAGCTGTGCTGAGGGGTTATTTAAGAGAAGGCTAGTTGGCCCAGGCTAAAACAGTTTCAGTGACCATTCTTACTGTTTGACTTCAGAGAAAGTTTAGTTTTAGTTTCTGGGAAACATTCCCTAATACCTTTTAACTCACTAGTATTAGTGTAGCCTCAGAGTCTGTAAATTTTCCTGCTAAAAATACAAGAGGAATTATTACAGGCCAATTGGTCCATAATAATTCCATTTTCAGATTTTCTAATTTTCACCGAATATCTCTTCTTTGAGATAAGTTTAAATCATTAGTACCATAGCATGCACAGTGCACTGCCAATTGAGATGGATTTTTACCCTCTTTCATCTTGAATCTTCTTAAGGTTAATTAGCCCATTGTGGACAAAGCACGCTGTATAAACTAGCTAATAGAATCTAGTTGTTAACTTCTTTTTCTGCCATATGCTAAATAGCCCCTACATCCCCCTTTTGTTGCCTGGCAAATACTTGCATACATAAATCTCCATTCCCTAATGATACATAATGGAGCAGTCATAATGAGTTAAAAAGAAAAAAAGATTATTTTTGTCATTCATCATAGAAAAACAGTAATACACTTAGGTGTGCTCCAGTATGTGCTCAGTATTTTGTGCTCATTTCTGTTTTCTTCTCTACCCTGCTACGTCTAATAGTTCACATTCATGTCTGATGCTAAGAATCATTTAAGAAATATCTTTCTGGAAGTAGGCTTTCAAGCAAGGTTTCTTTGGCTACAGTTCTTCTGCCAGTGTGTATGTTCTCAGCCAGCAGGACAATTGTTCTGCATCATTCTTTGCATGAAGGATTTGCTGGAGCTAACTCCCTGATGACTCACTATCCTATAGTTTCTTGTATAGTACTTCTCATGAATTCCACTGCAAGTGTGTAATTTCTTCTCTATAGGACACAAACTCACAAATGTACTTCAGAAGAAGCCTCATTGGGATCCCTTATATTGAAATATTTACCTGTTTTCACTGATGCTTACAGGATTGGTAACTATATTTCCTGTAGCAAAGCCCATCCATGCTGTCCTACATACTTGTTTAAAGGACAATGTTAACAGTAGTAATATTCTCAATTTGAAAGAGTGTGTTTCCTAAATAGGTAACTAGTGAAATTTAATTGTAGACCTTGTATTCAAAATTCTCTTTTGTGATTCTCTTTACTCATGCCAGACAGAGAAATTATCTTGATTAATTCGCTTGCTTATGAGAGATTTCACTTTCACGTTCGTGCATCCAGTATTTTTTATGGGTTTCCAAAATACAGGAAACACAACTAAATTTTGCAAAATACTATGCTTTTTTAAAATGCAATATTTTATTTAACAAAAGATTTGAAATGGAACCCTTGAATATAATGTTAATCACAAAAGATGGAGCTATTCAAACTACAGTTCATTTTATCTTCTCCATGTAGTGCTTAAACTGGACAATTATTTACAAATATGATTAGATTTTTGCAAAATAAGATGGCTTGATTTTTGAATGAAAGCATACATTCACTTTAAATTCAGCTTTTTTGTTCTAAAATCTGTGGCTTTTAATGCCACAATTATTGTGTGGTTCTGAGATTATATGTCACAATTCTCTCACCCATGGGATACATTCCTCTAGATAATGTAATTTTACCATCTTGTGGGCATCAAATGCTGAACAAGGTCTCAAAATTACTGCTGTGTTTGCTCAGCATAATACCTAATAAGCAGTTATTTGGTGGAATTCTAACTCATACAGAATTTTAGCTCCAGCTCGTCTTTGTTCTTCAAGCTCCTTCTTATTTTCTAGGTGACTGTAGATAGAAGAGTTCACCTGCTGTTTTCAGCTGTTCTTAAAATTCACATTCTCTTTTTTCCTTAGCTTTGTGTTTTAGCCTGTGATCCCTCGCAGAAAGCTAGTGCTTCATCTTGCTTCCAGCTATTAATACTGGTTCTATGAACCTTTTAATGTCATCATCATTACCGTAGGTTCTTTGCACATCACTTAAGCCTGAGCTGCCTTGAAGATTCACAACAGCTTTTTCCAAGAATACACACATCACTGAGTAATATGTACTTAGTGGGTTTTGAAATCTTATCAAGAGAGAAATTTGATTCAACAGCAATTACTTTCTGTATTATTAGGGCACTAAATTCTGTTCTCTGTTTGTGTTTGGCCCACTGGTAGCAGTTTCATTTTTATATTTTTAGCCCTCCAATTCCTCCAAGTTAAAGAGAAGTCTCTCCTCTTTGATAGTAAATTAAAAGAGTTAACAGGATTAGAATGTTTGTTCATGATGTGAATTTTCTATTCTATATAGATCATGTCTGGAAATAGGGCATTAGTTTCATCAGGTTTTCTTCATTTAGTTTTGGAAACCCTCGGTTCCACATTTAACTTCCAATAAAACACATGGACTTCACTGTTCTGTTGCAACCTGTCTGGATATGTAACTGAATTCTCTGTGTTTCAACTGAATTCCA
>VWZG01013253.1:0-86324 GCA_013396735.1 Grallaria varia | reverse complement strand
CCCTCCCTCCCTCCCTCCCTATTATACACATATTCCTTACGTTGCTCTCGGTCTGACAGGAAAGGCTGATCTTTTCCACCTCACTAAATTTCAGGCACAGGAAGTGGAGAAATAAATTCGGTGTATGAAACTCACCACTCCCAAGGACCATTGATCCCGAAAAAACAGATTAGCTGGGATTTGTAGACTGGGAATCCCTAGTCTGGAATTCATAGACGATTATAACCGGAGAGGTTTGCTTTCTGCATTACACAGGTCATAAAACTTCTTTTATTCCTTCATACAATGCAGAAAATAAATGCTTGTCTATAACCAAAGTGAACTGAGCTCAGAAACATGAATTCCTTTCTGCCATTGCAGAGTCTGCATCACTTGCTGCTTCAGGTCTCTTACAGGCCATTCATGGTAATTTGATTCTGATCTGTCACACAAGGTTGAGCAGCAACCTGAATATACAAATACTTGCAACATTCATTATTGATAAGACTTGGAAAAGCATTAGATAATGTGTTACCTAATGTATGTATTGTACGTGACTTCAGATGGATGATCTCTTCAGACAGATGAAGGATTGCGTAGCACTCAGCAGATCAGCAAAAATTTCTCTGTTTATTTTTGTGCGTGCATGAAACTCACAAGGAGTCAGCTGCAACATAAACCATTGACACAGCAGCTTTTCAACACAGTTTGTCTGTTGTCCAGAACATGTAATGATTGGAGGCATTCAAGAAAATTGAAAATAGTTTCTCTATGCAATCTGAGCAGCTTAGGTGTGTTTAAGAAACAAAACCCCAAACAGTTTCAGACTAAGAACTTTGATGACACAACTATTTTGACGCTATATATAAACCCCACAAGATACTTTGTCATATAAGGTCTCCCTCCCCTACCCTTTCCAAACCAATAAAATTATATAAAAATGCTACTGACCCTGAGCAGCATCCCCCAAAGGCTAAGCCTTATAATGAAATCAATTAAAGAAAAGTCAGGCCTCAAAGAAAGGCAAGGTTAATAATGTTCACCAGATAGGCACTATGTTCCTAATTCTCATAATGTAATTGCCATAGCTGGGACAATTAAATATGATTCATTCTGCATCATAGACTGAGTCATGAATCATAGTAAGTGGAACAAAATCTTACTGAAGTAAATAAACGTTAAAAGCCTCACAGTAATTAGTAATTTAGCACAAAACACCTTGCAGTTGAGTTAAGGTGATCCAACATTGGATGCGATGGCACAGCAAGATGTCTTCTGCAGACATTGCACTTGGGAGGAAAGGGCTTGCTGCACACCGTCTGGGGCAATAAAAGAGCCACTATTTTTCAAGAGTCAACATTTAAACCAGCTAAAAAGAAGCATCTATTAAACCAGGCAGAGCAGCACATTAGCATAGGAACATTGCTTTTGGAAGCCCAGCTAGCTAACGCTTACATTTTGGACCACTTTGGATACCTTAAAATCATAAAGCAGCATGAGATGACTGATGATACCTGTCAATGTGGTGTCTTCCAAGCATCCGTAATATCCCTGATATAGATTCCTCAGTTAAGGAATAACTGCTGAGTATGCTGGGAGCACAGCAGAGGATGAAGCAGCCCCGGCTATGAGAACAGGGAAAGATGAGGCACAACTGATGACTTGTTGGGCAGAAATTCCTTACCATGCCACATCTGTGTCAGATGTGTTATGCCACAGTTCTTAGCCAGAAAAAACCAACCAAACAAACCCAAACAAACCAACAAAAAAACCCCAACACAATAAATCTATCAAACAGACAAACAAAACCCAACAATCACCAAACCCAATAATTGAATGCCAGCTTCTCCAGAGACATTACAAGCTTTGTAGCCTTTTCAAGCCTTCTGCAAGATGTTTTACACTGCAAGTTCAGACATTATACATTTTTCCTGGTGTGGATCGCATTTCACGTATCATTTTTAGTGTTATTGTCCTAGTTACTAAGTAACATAAAGTTGCCATACACAGCTTTCTCTTTAAATGCTATGCCTCTGAGGTACTTGATTCTTTAAAGCACCCAGTCAATGCATTTAGGTATATAGAAGGATCAGAGAAACATGTTCTATGGACTGAAATATTGAAGCGCTTCAACTTCAACAAGCTGTAGCTGCATTCAGTATAGGGTGCTTATTTGTAAGTCAGTGTTCCAGTCGGACTTTCATGCTAAATAAGAAGATTATTGAAGACAAATGGTGTGTTTTGGAGATGTTATATGTATTATGAACTAACCCAATTCCACAGAAAATGGGAACTTTTCAGAAGCGATGTGGCCATCCAACTTCAGCTGACAGAAGGATAAATAGCTGTTTTACATTTAAAGCAGTGAAACATTTTGTCCCCTGATGGAGAATTATAGACTCCCACATTTGTAATGCTTATTTTAGGCTTGCATAGTTCAGCTTTGAGTCACTGATCAACTCATTATGATTATGCATTTATTGTTGAAGTGCTATCTATTTGCTCTGCACTCTACAAGTACTCCCACAAGGCAAAATTTCATTCCCACAGAGGTATCTTTGGAGTTATTTGTAAATTTGGAGTAACTTCTGCATACTTGTAGTTTCATCTTTTTTCAAGTGACAGAGAAGTGGCAATGGGAATATCTGATATGCCAAAATGTGCACTGTCAGATCCTCATAACGTCACCCCCTTTCCACCATCCTGTCTTTGTTAGGCCAGGGTAATTAGTTCTTCTCATGGCTAGTAATTAAAGCCAGATCTCATGGACCTACACACTTTGGGAAAGAAGATTAATGATAGGGTCTCTGATTTAGGGCCTCACAAGGGTAGAAAAATCATAATGAGGAGGAAGAATGTGGAGGAAAGAAGTTTGTTCTGCGCAGTAATTAGAGAAAATGGCAAAAACACAACTTCTGGGAAGTGAATAAATGAGTTTAATGACTTTCCAAATCCTTGTCCTCTCCCTTTTTGTGAGAAATTTGCTTTCAGTACATTTCCCATTCCTTCATCTCGAGTGCACCAGGAAGGATTAAAATAATTTTCTTCCTACTGTGAACTGTGGAGGCAGGAGCCACCCCGTATGACTGAGCATGGCTCAGCTTTGACTGATGACTGAGTGAGTGAGTCTGTATCCCAGATATGTTCTGAGCAAGGGCCACTGACCAATATATTCTGTGTATCTATTGTTTAATTTTAGAATCTCAAAGAAAGATTTGAAAATCTGTCTTCCAAGACACTAACTGATACAGAATTTTGTTCTAGATTTTTTTTTTTTGGTAACTGTATAAGACTTACTAAAAAAAATAATTAAAAATATTAGCTTTTGAAATTGCACTGCCCAACCACCAAAAGACTCAATGGTGAACATGGGAAAGTTTTGAAGCAAACTATTTGAGATAAAATGTAAAAAATCTGATCAAGTACATCTGTATCAGAATTCCTCGAATCATAGAATGGGTTGGGTTGGAAGGGACGTTAAAGATCATCTAGTTCCTGCCCCCCTAAAAAGGGCATGGACAAATTAAAACTCTTATATTCAGAGGAGTTAAATGTAATTTGTAGTTGGGTAACTGACCTTGGAATCGAACACAAAGTGCATTTATGTACATCTCATTTCCAAGAACAGATCATAAGTTCTTGATTGCAGGATCACTGCTCTCTTTCAGATGTCTATGTTATTAATAACTGAACAATAAAGGGACACTTATCTAATTAGGATTCCATTTGACTTTGGAGGAAAAAAATAAATAAATCTGTTGTGGAATAAAGAGTTCATTCTAACATGAAGAGACAGGTAAAATGTATTTTGGAGGAAGGAAACAAAGGATAGGGAAAGAAGAAATGTAAGAGAAAACCCCAAAGCTCTTTTCAAGCAATGTGCAGTGAAGTATTGGTCAGTTGTACCCCTTCATTGGGATCCCTGTTTTAAATAGGCTTACAACTGACCTGAAAAGAAGAAAAATTAGTGAGTGTCTCACAATAAACAGAGAAGGCAAGCAAGTCAGAAAAGTCTACGTCCCAACTTCTTGAAACAGCAAGTTGAACAGTTTTTTGGTCCTAACGCATAGTCTTTGAGGGGAAAAAAAAAAAAAAAAAAAAAAAAAAAAAAGCAGTGTGAGATTTATCTTTCATTTAAACAAGTTAAATAAGCAGTCCTGGGATAGTGTCATTTGTTTCTGTTCTGGGCCATACCTATTCTATATGTACTACCCCTAAGCATTGTTCGCCAATGACAGAATTAATTTTAAAGTGATAAGGAAGTTGTCCCAGCATGTTCTTTGAGCTTCACTAACAAAAATTAATAGAAAATTACAGAAGTGGATCCTCGCCACATGAATCTGTTCCATTGCATCTTCTCTCTAGTATGAGTTAGTTTTGTACATGAATTTTTACCAGGTGTGGAAATGTATGTGAGCACTGGGATCCTGTAAAACTTCTGATTCAATGGAACTTTAAGTGTCTGGACTCCCACTATTTAATTCAGTTTATTGTCTCACTGCTCTTTATAGAAACCTTTATGGATTAAGCTCTGCCTAGTAGTCCATGTATAATAAATTTTTTCCCCTACTTTTTCACTTTTTTTACTGAAAATCACAGAAAGACCAAAGTAAAACTAGTAAACTAGAACTAGCTTACCTTTTCCAAATCTCTCCAGCAGTTTGCAACAGTATCTGTGCTTCATCTTGTTATTTATTTGACTGGTTTTTCAGAATGGACTCCAAGTTTTAGGCAATAACTTGCATGTCTCAGACCTTGGAATGACAGAAAAAAAGACCACTCACAAAGAGCATCTATGCAAATTATCATGTGTGTGCACATATATATCAACTAAGGAGTGAAAAAGACCTCTTTGGATCCTCTGCTGTGGAAAAAAAAGGGCCTCTTATACACTCTCAAAAATGTAAGGTGTACCAGAATGGGAAGCTGGCGCATTATGGTATATTTAAAACAGCTAACATGGAATTCAAACCTTGGCTGAAGTTAAAATGAGCTTTGGATGCCAAGACCTGAAAAACAGATCCCTGCAAAGTGTGAAAAAGTTTATTGAAAACTGATCCAGGTGTTTAAAGGATTAGCAAAGCAAAGGCAGGCTTAGATTTTCTCTATCCTGACAGTGCTGGCTTTTGAGCCACCTTCCTAGAGTTTTCAATGTTCATTGTTGTGCTGGTTTGTGCAGTTTCCAGCATGTCGTGGTTAGTGATATATGCTGAATTTACTGAGAAATATGCAAAATTCAGAATTGCAACTTGAGAGTTGATAAGAGTCTAATTAACATTTTAGAGGCTGTGGAACAGTAAAAATTATAGTCTCTTCAGGGGATGGAAGAAGGACTGAATGTATTCTGAAGGAACGTGTCATACACTTCTGGGACAGGAAGAGCCATCAGAACAGACCTAATGCTTAAGAAACATCATGGGAAAAGTTCAAAGCCTCATTTGGACTTATGCATCTCATGAGAAATAACTGAGACTTTAGAGATGAATGTAACAAAAGGCAAGAGAAATTATAAGTAAAAATTTTCAGTGCCAGAGAGTTCAGACAAGAAGGAATTGTTTCTTTAGTGTAGGGTTGAGCATATGTGATTGTTTGTATGCAAGCAAATAACTGACATAAATGTATTAGTCAACGTGACTAAACTAAAAGGTAAGTAAATATTTGTTTAAAACAACTTTGGTACAAGAATTATATTTATGATAGGGTTGCCCAGATTTCTGTCCAGGCTTCTTTCTATTTCTGTTTTTCTCCTGATATTTCAGTAAAGAATATTCAAAATTCCAAAATTCAGAGCATTTTGATTGTTTTAGTGTTTTGAGGACTGCTGTTGCAAAAAGAGAAAAGAATGTGTGATCACTAGAGATGAGTAGGAAGATAAGTTTTAATACTCCGTCCTAAACAATCTGACCATGAAGGAAGCAGAAATGTACATTTTTCTAGAGGATTCAATTCAGATTTTGTTGACAGATAGAAATAAGAGAAAGCTTGGGGGGAGGGAAGAAGGGGAGGAGGAGGAATAAATGGCTGCAAGAACCAAAATCTTCTAATTCCTTTTTCAAGTCTGACTCAGCTCATGAGTACATTTGCCTGGCTAAAGACTAACTTCAAAAATAATGTGCTAGCATTTAGCTCTGAACTTTTTGCAAATATGTAACTGTGAGTGCTGTACAAGATAGGACTTACATTCTTCAAGTTAAATAAATACAATGAACAGATGCAAGTTATATCCTAAAAGTCTAAGCTTTCTTTGTATTTTTTAAATGTTAGGAGGATAAAGTGGATTTGTGAGCTTTTAATCACCTTTGTTGTAAGCTTGTCTCTTCAAGGGGCTTCCAGAGCAAAGCAAGCCACAGCCTGATTGATCATTTTTGAAAGGGATTCCATTGGCCACACATGCACTCAAAGCAGAGTCTTTTATATTTTCTGTGACAAAAGTAATCCTGGTTAGGTTCACAAGGTGAATATAGAAAAAAACCCAAAAACAAGAGAATGAGAACTAGAAGAAACTTGAATTTCCCATTCTCATGCTTACCATACACAGTGCTTCCCACCTTCAGCCATATGGGAATTCCTTTCCCACAAAAACAACTGAGTAACCAAACCTTTTTGCTCTTCTTTTCTCAAGAGATATGAAGCAAATAGAAGCAGTCAGAAATGGTGGATAGTCTTAAGTAAGAAAACTCTGGAAAACAAAAACAAGCCCAAAAAAACTGCATAAAATCTGCATCATCTTCATTGACTTAGTTGTTTACAGCTGAATTCTGTTTTTAAAACAGCAATAACAAGGAAGAAATTTATAGTCACTTAAACACCATGGACAGGCTTTGCTAAGCTGCAGTGCCTTGGCTACTGATAAAACAAATTAGCATCAGAGTAAGAATAGGACAAGATAGTGCTATGACAGAAATAATACAAGAAATAATAAGAACCCAGGTGTACATAATTAAGATTGTAATTCAAGCAAAGGGTTCTGGTGACATCATTTATCAATGTCATTACAAACTCTCGATGGAATTACAGCTTTGTGTGTAGAATTCAGATATACATGATTTGTTAGAATACACGAGGAATGTTTCTATTAAAAGTAGACAGACAATATGTTAACCTCAGGTAGTGGTGGTGACAGGATGAGATACAAAGAGAGGAGGGTTTTTTACTTTCTAGCAAAGGAAGAAGAATTAAACATCAGAGTATTTCTAAGATATTTGGAAATTAAATTTATTTTAAAATACTANTCTAGTGTGATTCAACACTTCAATAAAAACCAGAGTTTTGCTGCAAAAGAGAACAAAGGAAAAGCCAAAACTAATGATTTGTCCATCTCATTGTACAGCACAAAATCACGTTAAAATAAGCTCAAGAAAAGAATTTCCATTAGAAGGATGGTATAAAATATTTAAAATTAAACACACAGTAAAGCTAGTAGTAAATTATTAATTGCAAATTAACTCATTTTTAGGAGGAAAAAAGAGTGAACATTGATGCTTTTAAATACATGTGCTGAAAGGAGGTTATAATCTTCACTCTTTCTGAAGTGTGATTCTGGTTTTGTTTATTCTTATAACCAGAATACTACTATGAAGATAATTATGAAACAGAGGCCCCACAGTCTGTTTGAATTTTAAGGACCCTAAATGAACTTAAAAGGCCAATTAATATAAACTCACACTCTTAGATTAGGCCCCTAAATATAATTTCAATGCTTAACTACTTGTTACTCAATTACCTTGTGGATTTTTCAGCCTTGCTGAGGTGTTCACAGACTTGGCACATTAAGAGCGAACAGCATCTCCTTGAGAAAGCATCACTTAGTAAATAGCAATGCTTCCCAAAAATGCAGTGCAGAATGATGTGAGACTCGACTCCTGACTGATTAGAGAGAAAGATCTTAATCAATGCAGTGAGGAGAAGTTTTCCTTTGACTTGATAAACTTACCACTAAATCTCACCTGTATGAAATGCTTACAGTTATGGCTATAAAAATTCATTAAATTATTCAAGGCACTGTGTGGATTTTTCAGTTTGGTCACTTTCTGAAGTACTCTAATTGAAGACCATAAATAGCATTCGTTTTTAAGTGTACAGCAAAATTTGTGATGCTCTTGAATACAATCTCAAAAGTGTTTATGGGTATAATCATTGATATCAGCAATTTTTCAGATTTGTCATTTGTAGGCTGCAGTACTACCTCAAAAGATAATGTATTCTCTGAAACTTTGAGGAAGTGATGACTGATGTAATAAAGTCATGGGGGTTTTAGTTCTCATTATAGAATTGTGGTGGGGAGGGTTAGTTCTCTGTTGCTCGAGTGTATAACTTTTGTGAAAACTGAAATGCACAAAGACTTGGGAACTTGTGGAGTAATAGCACTTCTAGTCCAAGTTGAAATTTTAGCTTTACACATGATGTTTGAAGAGAATGGCTTGAACAGTAGTAGTTTTGACCTTGAGTAACTTAATTTGGAAAGGAAATTTGGCCAAACTAGCTCAGTCCAGGAGTTCTCATCAAGGATTAATGCAGAGGATCAATATGAACTTTTTATAGCAGACTATTTTTGAAAGAGGACAACAAAAGGTTAGAATACTTTAAAACTTGAAAAAGCAAATTAGTGTACTTAAAGTGGGCAGTATGGGAATGAAAATGTAAAAAGCAGGGATCTTGATTTCTTGCCAGCATTTAGTAATACAATGCAACTAAAATATAGAGAAAACTGACTTTAAAATTATAGTTTTGTATCTTTGTGCAACCATAGCTAAGCTTATAAACATTTGTCTACCCTATCTTCTCATCTCTTCATGGTGGTACATGACAAACACTCCTGATTGCAATTGACTGATGTCACTGTCACAATTTTTCTATTTTCTACAAGGTCAAAATTGCATATAAACATGTTGGGGGAGGATCTGGATCCCAGCACTATGCCAGATGGAAGAGACATGTGATCTCAGTGGGTTAAAGCAGCTGGAGGTCTCTACTTAATACAGACTTTAAAGGGACTGGACAGTTTTTAAATCTTCTGGGACTTTTCGGGTTTCCCTTTTGGACATTGATGGGACTGTTGCTGGTTATAAGTTGGGGTGTTTATCTCAGGTTATTTCAGGTTTTATAACAATTCTCATTTGTTATAGTGGTTCCAAGATGGCGTCCCCTCCTGCCTCATGGCAAGGCATCACTGATGATTGGCTGACATTTGCTGCAGTGGTGCACTGCCATTCAAGGTAGGCTCCTCCCAGTTTCTTCCTTATATGGTTTGTACCTCCCCTTGTTCTCCCTGTAAGGGTTGCTCCTCCCATGGGCCACCTCCTTTTCCAGTAGGTTCCTTCCTGGCTTATAAAGGCCTGATCCTCCTACTAATAAAGGCCATTTTGCTTCACCCCGATCTGTGAAGTGGTTGTTCCTTCTTTCCTTCAGGGCTTGTTCTTATCAGAGTTAACCCTCCTCTGATTTAAACATAAGTCTCTATTTGAAAGTTTAAAGACTTACTTACCTCCTAATCAAAAGAGTTACAGAAAACACATGAACATAGCTCTTCCTAAAGTTCCTGTACACACAAATCCACGTCCTGAAGCATAAGGGCTCCCGTAATGGGAATCAGGCCCTTTAATAGCCCTGTCGCTAGCAACAGATATTTATGCATGACTTTAGTTACCTTACCTAAGGAGCTAAAGGACAGATTGATCCCACTTACTGTCCCCATCACTGTCTCCTCTCCCCTTGCCTCTCCTTTAACTACAAATCAAACTCTAATATGGCTTCTTAGCACAACTCAAACCCGACATCCTTCTCCACTGTCAGTTGGAAGACTCACAACAATTTACTACCCGCCCACGTGACATTTATGTTCAGTGAGGTTTGTGACCTGGAGGAAGCTCCATGAGCACTGGGGGTGTCTATGAGGTTTAGCAGGTATCTCCAGCTACCTGTAACCATTCCAGCACACCCATCTGTGATAGATTCCAGTACATTTCAATCCATTTCAGAATACTGTTAAAAAGCTGGTTAAGTCTTTGCAGATTACACTAAATGTGTTTCAAGAAATACTGTACAAGCGTTATGCAAAAGTAGAAATTTTCTAGTATGATGATTAAATTCAGGATCTTAACATTTTCTGTTTCTGACACTTGTTAAGCCAAAAGTTCAAGTACTCTCCTCTTCATAGGCCTCTGCAGTCTTCACCTGTGATCTTTGGAAGCAGAGCAAACTAAGTTCCTTAGAAACAGCAAACTATTTTGATAGATAAGCTATCTTCTTGAGATCTTCCTCTCCTCTTTCCAATACTTTGGCATTTTTCCTGAGGATGAGGCAATGGCATCAGCTTCTTAATTCTCTTTATTCAGGGGGAAAAAAAAAAAAGTTATTCGGAAGACTTGGGTCTCTCAGCCCTGAAATTTCAGTTCTTTGTTCTCCTTTTCCTCACTCATTTCTGTCTTTTGCAATTTGTGCCTCTTCCATTTACAAGATACCTGTTTCTATACCCAAATAATTAGTATTTTTGCTCTATAGTTCTTGTCTTCCCTCTCCTTGAAGATGACTGTATCCTTTAAACAGGTGAAGGTGTTTTAGGTGATGGAGTAATACCACGATCCTTTTTCTCCAAACCTCTACATTACTGTTTGGAAATTAACTGGGGGTTAGTGATATTTTCAATAATGGCTGGTTGACACACTGTTTCCAAACGTGAGCTCTGCTTTCAACAGCAGAACGATAAAGATGTAGTGCTTAATAATGAAGAACAGCATTTTTTATTTTACAAAACAAGCCTCTCAGCTTCAGTGGTGTTATTCATGAATAACACCTTGTGCATATGCATTATGAGACAGTGCTTAATTGAATGATTGCATAATATGTTGTTCCACAGAATAAAATATGAAATATTCATTAGGGCAGAGAGGGAGTTAGAATGCCTGGTGGTTAAATCACTCACCAGGGAAATCCAGCTCCTACTCCTTGCTCCAAGTGAATATGTTAAGTAGTTTATACAAAAAGGCTTTAAAAGCAACGTTTTTTTCCCCCCCAAAATCTACTCTACTCTCATGGCTAGTGTGCTATCCCAACAGGCAGGAGTATGGTCTGACTGGGACTTGGAAAGACAGTTAAACACAGAACACCTACATCCTTTCATGTAGTTAAAGTTGTCAGATATGCTTTAACCACTAGGCAGCTGGGTTTAATGGAACCAAAAACTCCCTACAGATTTTATTTTTCAGGAAATGATTGTCTTGGTATAGGTGCCTCTTTCAGGAAAGGGTTTCCAGATGTTACTCCAGAATAGAAGGAAACACTTTATTGCAGTCTAAATCCACACTCAGTTAAGTCCCTGTGAGAGACATGGTGTAGGGAATCTGAGTATATCCTTCGCTTAAAGTGGAGGGCGCTCAACTCACTTTTGGCTGCTTTAAGACAACTGCTAAGAACCCAACTCACCTCATGCCTTGCACTGGGAAACAGGATGATGGTAGGATACCGAGAATGTTGCAATAGCCTGTAGTTCAACACCTAAATCCTGCTGCAGATTTAGACTTTGCCAATATGTGAGATGGAAAGATCTTCGGGAGACATATTTAGGCAAAGTAATACCTAAAATAATGCCCTCAAAAAAATTAAATTGATCTCATAGTAGTTGCTTCTGTTGAATCATGAAAAAGCTTATTGCAACAACAGTGGAAAAGAAGTGTGAAATAGACAAAATTAGGAGGAAAATAATACTACTTAAATAAAATTAATTAAAAAATAATTTACATCTCAGAGAACAGTTGGTTCTGTCAAAAGATATGTATATGCTTTATGAGTTATTGGTAAATAGCAATTAAAATACTGCTTTTGATTTTGTGTAGGGTATCACAGAGAGGCATTCTCCTGGTATATTTATTTTTGCGCTTATTGAGGGGAAAAAAGAGAAAGTGAGATTGGGGAAATAACACACTCAGGGGAGTCAGAATAAGTCAGAATAAATAAATATGCCCAAAACAATAACAGAAGCAAATGTGGCACCAAATATCACTGATAGACAAAGAATACATTAATTCAGCATTGCAAATTACTTTTGCTTAAGGCAGATGTACTTGGAATACCCTCTTAATTATTGCTCTTCTCATCCGTTTGCCACTCAAAGCACATTCTCTCAGTAGCAATTAGGGAATGATATGATTACACAAAGTTCTAGGAACAAGAGAAAACTTCTAAATCAAAATGATAGAGTTGAGTTTTTTTAAAGTTTGCTTTGTAACAGATGTCTTATGCACTGTCCATCTAAAGAATCCATTTCACATCTTCAGAGGCTCACACAGCCGTCTGGGCCTGCAGAAGTTTCAATTTTTTATATATCATCTCTGTTCAACCCACCTTCTCTTTGGACCCTCAGCTGCTTCTCAAGCACACAGAAGACAGAGGAGGTGACTGGTGAAGCAGAGGGTTTGGCTTCTTGGCTCCTGCTCATATACAGAGTGGTTTTTCTTGAGGACATTCTACTTATATCTATACACATGCAGCTATATTTCTAGAGAAGATCTCTCTCTCTCGGTACCTTACTAGTGTTACAAGAAGAAGCTGCTGTAAGAAGGCAGGTAGAATATTTGTTGCATGTTTATCTGCTTTTGTACGTCCAAAGGTTTAGAGGCAACATCTGTCAGTCATACCAGCAGGACTAAGTTTGACAGTCTGTGAAGTGATGTCTCCCATCGTTACCCAGGGGCTTGGAGTTTAACCTGCTGGTGTTTTTTCTGCATTGTGCATCATGCACTGCTGAGCTAGAATGGTATTAAGTAATTTTCCGTCTAAATCCACCTTTTATTGGAAGGTCCAGGTTGTTTCAGCAGATCAAACCAAGAGATATGCAGATTATAAGCGTGCACTATAGCATGAATATGGATCAATATATGTGGACTGGCTAAAGTTCAACATTTTATGAAAGCAACCACCATAGCGAACTTCTCTTCAGTGTAAGAGTTCATAAGAGGCCAAAAGTTTGCTACCTTCATGTTGTTTTTGCCAGTGAGTTTGGGATACTGTCAACAAATGAAAAACAGTGAATTGCCCTCCTTATTCAGTGCTGCATTTAGTTAGTTCAGCTGGAGACTAGATTAAATGCTCACTAAAGCTGTTAGTATTATTAAGATCACAAAGATGACTACAGTATTAAAACATTAACTACAGATATAGTACTTTTAATATTTTGGAAAGTCACTTTGAAATTGATACTTTCCCATCAGCTGCATTTTATGTAATGACCAGACCCATTTTCTTCTTAAGGACAAAACAAGTAACAGGGTACTTGGTTTTGGAGACGTCCTGAATTTTTCTCCCTGCCCCCCCGCCAAACTATAAATAGGAGAGTAGGTCTACAGTCAGCCATAACAGCCATTTAACATACATTGATATATTATGGGGCAAGGAAAGTTTCACATTTACATAAGTGGTAGTAATTTGATTTTTAAGAATAGTGAAAAATAATACAAGTGTTTTTCAAATCAGTCAAATAGGGAAGGAGATAGAGATTGGGAGAATTGCCAGCAAGGGGCCTATTTATTCTTGAAGCTTGGTTTCTGGTAGAAATTTTACCAACATGCAAAGCATCTTGAAGTGTGTAAGCATGAACAATTTTATTAATTTTTCCAAAGTAGAGAAATCTGTCCTAAAATGTTACAATTTTCCATTTTTCATCTTTATTTGTCAGAAATGCAAGGCAATCTGTCATTGTTTTCTTTTGCATTACTATTGATCATCATTATTTTAGCAGTATTTCAGCTTAAGAGAAACTTTATGCGAGATTTAAGCAGGTCTGAGAGTGGGATAATTGCAAAGTTTCTGAAGAACTGACCAAATTCAGGTAGGTCTTTGATTTAGGCATCTACAATTCAGGCGTTTGAAAAAATGGAGAAAAGCTGCCTTTGCATCTTACAATTCTTCTCCTTCTGAGAATAGTGTCTTAAAAATAAAGATGATGAAATAAATTTCTGTATTATAATAATGTAAGAGTTTTTCAATCAAACTATTCAGATGTGACAAGAATGGAGGTCAACGATGCCATGCTACTGTTGCTTCCCATGGAAGGCAATTAATTAACAAAGAATATTTATTTTTGTGTCAATTTCAAACAACATGTTCTACAGTCATTATCATCATAAACTGGGTTCTTCTTCATTCTTTCTAAATGGATATTATAGTGTCTGAAGCAGACACGGCCATAGGAACACAGAAGTCTGTGGCTGTGACTGATATCTGAGTGGACACATGGGTATGGAGGGGACAGTTTTGGTAATATCCCTGTTCAGCATATTTTTCAGAATATGTCAGACTTGTCTGGCTAACTGTGTGCATTTGGCTTGTATCAGAAATTTAGTTTTTCTGGAAGTTCATCAATTACCTTTCAGGTAAGCATTAGCCCAACTGAAGAGGCATAGCAGGGGATCAGAAGATAACTCTGATTCATTCGGGATGAGGGAGGGGCTGTATGAATTGATCAAGATAAATCATGATAAAACAAACAGAGGGAAAAATAATGGCAGAATTGAGATTAGGATAAGAGGTCGTAAGTACAACCAGATCATATTACAGCAAAATGACTATGATTTCAGGACACCACACCAGAAAATTTAGGTGATCACAGGAGGGACTTGGCCAATTTATAAATTAACTGAGGAGAAAAATCAGGTAACTCTTCATTTGAAGTGTGCTCTCAATAGAATTCTGTGTTCTATTCAAATTTCTGACTTGAAAAGGAATATGATGCTAGCTGCTGTAATGGAAACAATTATTGACAATGTGAGAATTTGGCTGGGGTAGAAAACTTGTTGCCTCACTGCAGCAAATTTCCAGTGAACGTAATTATCGACTAAAGATTTGACTTCACAATAAACTCTAAGCAGAAGTGAGAAGGGAACAGAGGACTGCAAAGAAGGTTGGGGCTGCATGAGAGTTGAGACACAGCTCCTTTTTTCTATTTTCAGTCCTTCTCACGGGAAGGAGGCCCATGGATCTCAGGAGTGATGCTAAGGCCATGTAGCAGGGTGGAGGGCTGATGGCAGTTTGCCACCACATGGTATGGATTACAAAGGAAGTATGACCTGCACTGGACGAGTCAATGCCAGATGGTTCCCAGATGTGTTATTTATGAAGTCACGGCCTACTTAAACCGCATTCCTGGTGTCTTGTCTTCTTTTCCTGCGATGTCCAAGACATTAATGAAGGAATGTATGAGAACTAAATAGCAGACCAGTTGTCAAAAACCAAATGGCAACAGAAATCCTTTCGTATCTCTGGATATATGTAAATACGTATTAGATTAACAAAACCAGCTTTAAACAGCTGATCCCTGAAGAGTCATAGAACTCATAGTAGTGCATATTAGGGTCAGTACTTACCTTGGCCTCATCATTCCCCTGTGAATCTCTACCACAAAACTTACCACATTACCCTTGATGAATACTGTTCTTGTATCTGTTGCCTTCCAAAGAGCTCTCTCTCCCCTAACTTTCTCAATGCGGAAAAGTCATACATATAAACTCTAGGTTATTCCTTAAAATATATACACTAAGTAAATCTGGATGAATACTGCAGTGTTTCAGACGATCTGACAATGTCAAATATAATTTGTGGGTTGATTGGTTGGTTGATTGGTTTGTTTGCTTAGATTAGTCAAGTTTGGCAACACGCTGATGTGACAGCGATCATGCAAGTTTCTTACAAGAAGGTAATTTATTTAGTTTGTGTAACGCATCTGAGGCAGTGTGGTAACAGTGCATCAGAGCAGAATTTTCTATTGCTTTTCTTGGTGTATTTTTGTCTTTTGTTAGAAACGAATGGAATATGATTTGTTTTTTTCCCTGTTGCTATAGTTATGAGAAACAATTCCTGAGTCATTGCTAAGAAGGTAGAAAAGAACACTACAAACAAGCTAATGCTTTGTAACATCTTAGAGACAGAACTGTAGCAATATGACTTGACATACAGAATAACATCAGTTGGCACAAGTTTTATTGATTACAACCTATCATGTGATGGCCCCTCAGGTTTTAATAAATAAGCTGGAATTCTACTTGTACAAGAAATAATGGAAGTATCTTTAAAACAATTCAGAAATATTTATTCTAAATACAGAAAGCTCATGACAGATTATTTTGTGTACAACATTTTTATGCAGCTATTCAAAACAGACAGCAACCTGTTTGCTTTCTATTCCCAGGAAGTATGGGATATATATTAACATTGATTTTCATTACAGTGATCTGTGTTTCTTTCTCAATTTATTCCCTTCATGAGTAGCTTCCTTAGGTGGAGGCCAGTGTAAATGAAATCTGAGTATGTCCATAATATGAAATAGTGTTGCAAATATATTCAGGGTCAATGTGATTTTTCTATTTATGTAGTATACTACTTTAATGTAGATACCAAGAAAAATGAAACTGCTATAATCCATTTCAGACAAATACAAAACAGCAAAAACGGATGTGTGCAGCACATTTTTTATGGCTGCAAGAACTCACAAAAAGAGACTGGTCATCTTCATTCAGAGAAAACATTTTGAATCATTCATCTGACTGTTAGAAGTAGAGAAAAAAAACCAGTATGGTTATCATGAAAGAAAAGCCCTGGAATTTGTTAGTTTCTTGTTAGAAAGCTTAAGCATTGCAAGTTAAAACTATATGAAGTAGGGAAGGGAATTTTGAAAGACAGATATCTGTGTTTAGAATGAAAAAGTGGCATATTATGCATATATTAGAGGACATAGAGCTCACACATTAAGAGCTAATAGTTTGACAAAGAAGTCAGGGAGAAATTTATTGATAGAAAACCAAACTAACTATTTGGTTTTTACCGTTGTTCAAAATCCAACCTTCTTGCACAGATAAGTAAGCCAGGTTAAAATCATTTAAGAACAATAATGATTGGCAGGAAATAGCATGTCAGCTGTATCAATATTCCCACAAGTGGAACTTAATTGAACAATACATTAATGTAGTCTAATCACTCCAGATATTTTTGGACATTCAATCCTTACAAAATTTACATTGCAAAATAGTGGACCAAATTAGTTTATACTTGCATGATTTTATCTTTCCTGATTTCCAGTTAAAACTTGATTCCAGACAAACCGTACAAATTCATCATTGCTGTAACTGTACAGTAAATGCAGCAAATTTGATAAGTCTTGGATTCACTCCAATATATTCTTATGAGGAGAGTACACAATTTCATTTTCTTTTTAATATTAAGCCTATGTTCTACTAGGACTGGTTCAGACAGGAATTTATAAATTAGCTTCCATCTGAGTTGGTGTACAAAATTCATTAATACACAGAAGCACAGTTCTAACCCCAAATTTTAATTCTTAAGCTCCCAATACCTGATGATGAAATGTCTCCTCTGTTTTCTACATGTTATGTAGAGATATCAACAAGGACAGTGCAGTTTGGAGTATTATGTGTGAATATATATGAGCCGACAGCAGTTAATGAACTGGCTGCTAACTGAGTCTTTCCATTAAACCTTTCTCTGCCACTGCAGCATGACCTAGATAGAATTTCCTCCTCACTTAACATTTTCTGTTGCTTCTTACACAGTTCACTTTGATTTCTGAGTATTCATACCAGCCAGCAAAACACGAAACAGTGAGGAGCTTTCAGTATGTCAGAGGGCTGTGCAGCCATGCAGAGGGAGCCTGACAGACTGGAGAAATGGGCCAACAGGAATCTCATGATGTTCTAGAAAGGGAAGCACAAAGCCCTGGGGAGCAGCAACCCCATGATTTGCTATCTGCTGGGTGGCAACTATCTGGAAAGCAGCTTTGCAGAAAAGGACCTGAGATTCCTGTGTGAGCTTAATATGCCATGGCCACAGAGAAGGCTAGTGGTATCCTGGGCTGCATTAGGAGGAGTGTTGTCAGCAGGTCAAGAGATGTGATCCTTCCCTTCATGTCAACACTGGTGAGGCCGCCCTGGAAGTACTCTGCCCGGTTCTGGGTTCCCTGGACATCGTCCAATAAAAGGGCAGAAAGATTATAAAACGGTGAAGCATCTCTCTTATGGGGAAAGGTTGAGAGAGCTGGGACTGTTCAGCCTGGTAGAAGTCTCGGGGTGGTCTTATGAATGCCTGAAGGGACGGTGCAAAAAGGACAGTCTTTTCAGCAGTGCCCAGTGACAGGACCAGAAGCAAAGGCACAGACTGAAATGCAGAAAGCTCTGCGCGAACATCAGGAAACATTTTTTCAGTGAGTGTCACCAAGCGCGGGCACAAGTTGCCCACGGAGGTTGTGGAGTCTCCCTCCTTGGAGATATTCAGAAGCAGTCTGGATGTAGTCCTGGGAAATGGGCTTTAGGAGGCCCTGCTTCAGCAGGGGGGTTGGACCAGACAACTTGCAGAGGTCCCTTCCATCCTCAGCCACTTTGTGATTGTTTGACTTTGTGTGAAAGGAATCATTTTAGCGAAAGTGCATTACTTAGGCTATGAATGATGCTATTGCACGTGGGATCAAGGACAATTAGACTAGATCAAAATTTGGCCATTTTTTTCAAGGTTCTTCAATACCTGACTTTATAAATAAAAATTCTTACTTCATATGGAAAACAAAATAATTCACTGTTATGTATTTTAAGACAGGGGTTTTTTTTCTCTCCATAAGATCCAAAAACAAGGCCATGAAAAACCTAGTATCAACACCCACTCTTTTCATTAACTTTTAAAACTTTACTTTGTTTTCATTAGTATGTTTTCAAACCTAGCAAAAATTCTAAAATTACAAAACAGCAAACATTTACCATGGCAGAAGATTTTAAAAAATACCTAACTTAAACAGAGTTCTAATTTTATATGCTATTATCAGCCTTGGATTTTAAATGCTGGACTGTAATTCTGACAAGATAATTTACAGAGCATTACTCGTGACATTTAGTTTAAGACTTATTTCTTATTTCCTTTTGGAAGTTTTTAAAACAGAGACGATTACCAAAAGAACAAGTTAGATCCATTATCACAGCAAAAATTACCAGTAATAGATGAAATGTGCAGATATTTGGAAAACATTATTTTTAATTTATACATAGAAGAGTGTTTATTACTTTACATGATGATTTCCAAGAGTTATGTATAGTTTCTGTTAATAATGCATGTTGTTAAATATTGTGCCATTTGAGGAATGGAAAAAGGTTGAAATCTGCGACAATATTAAAGTACTTTAGAACTTTAAAGCATTATAATAATTATTTCAATAAAACTACTTCAAATATTTCTTCAAGAAGGAAATAATTTGGAGTTCAAGTTCAGCAGCATAATAACTGAAAATGTATCGCAGTACTCTTATTCCCATCACTAAACTATAGATTAGGGTCTTTTTCAGTTGTTACCATTATAAATCCCTGTTCCCAAGGGTGCTAAGCTATCATAAAAATTTGCTTTGGGCAATGCTTTGAGATAAGTTCTTCAAATAATGCATAGGGGATTGGCTTGCAACTCCCACTTGTGTTAATAGGAGCTATCAAGGCAAATCTCTCATGGATTCATGGGAGAAAAAGCTCCAGAGTATAAAAAAGTTTCGGCCTGAGGATTATTTGGTTTTGATATATATCCTGATAAAAACATGCTGTAAAATAAAATACTCCAAGCTAGTGATCTCAGTTATTTCCTGGAACTGTTAACACTCAGTAGATTTTGTTAAACTGAAATTCTACTGATGAAGCCTGCAACATCAATTATTTCCTAAAACATTGTAGAAGAATGACAGTTTGGGTGAAGAAATAAAAATTTTCAAGGCAATAATACACTATTTTATCCAATTGATTGCACAGAAATTCTATAATAAACTTTATATAATTTTCCATCTAATTTAAAATGCTAGTTTCACTTGGACTTTAGAAGGTGGGGATATAAGCTGATGTGGTTGATCTGAGTGTATATGGCCCTTGACTTCTGCATGGAGCTTCACATTTTCCACTTTGATGTAGGTTACAGTGGTAGATCAGCTCATCTTCCCTCTTCTTCTGGGAGAAATTCCATTCCCCAGGTTCCAACAGCTCACATTTCATACAGTCCATCCATGAATCAGGTCATGGGTTTACTATAAATGAGTGTGCTGATAAAACAATTTGACACACTTCATCTTCCAAAAAAAAAAAAAAAAAAAGCTGTGTCTATGTCTCTAGTGCCTGCATTCCCCAAGTAGCTAGACAGTAAAATATACCAGAAACTTCCACCAAGAACCATAACTTTTAGTTCTCCAAAGTTGTCTTAGTCATTTAAGTTAAGCATACACAAATACTGCAAAAGAAAAAACACTACATAGAAATATCAGCTTCAAGTTCAGCCAATTTGGAGTAGTAGCTTAACTTTGTGCATTTGGAATCATTCCTTGGAGGAACTTTTTTCACAGACTTGCAAGATTGCAGGGAAAAGAAAGATTAGCCTTCCAGTCTAAAGACCACTTTTGTGAGGAACACTTCTTTTGCCTACACATTCGACATTCTTTTTCTTAGTCAAGATTTTCTAAAATAACATATTTTTGTCAGAGGTTGACTGTTTCAGCTAAAAGTACTTCTCTAACACAGTTACAAGACTATAAGGTCATCACATGAGCTGAGGAAATTGAACTAATCTGCATATTATAGGTACAGTTTAACATACTCTTTCTTTTCTGTAGGCAGGTATTTCAGGTCCACTTCTTTATGCTTCTTTTCCTTTCCATACATCTTCATGGTAATACACGGCAGAAACTTTAAATAGTACTTGATGCGAGATCTCACCAATGTCTTCTACAATAGAAATATTACTTTACTTTCTCTACTGAAAATACCTTACTTGCCACAACTTCATATTTGTCCTTTTGATAGCCTCTTCACATTGTTTTTTCACATATTTAATATGTGACTGATTAATAGTACAAAGGTTTATCTTCTTCCTCTATTATTTCCATTCTGTAAACCCCAAAGTCTTGCTATTTTCCTAAACCTCACATTTACTACTGTTGTATGTCATCCCAGCTCTTTCACCTCAATGTTCAGTTGTTCATTATGCTCAGTCTGATAGTCTGGACGTCTCCCATGCTAATTTGGTATCACTGTAACTATTTTACTTTTCATACTAACAGTTTCCACAAACAGTATGACCTGCACTCTTTCCTTACTCATATTTCAATTTTTACACTAGTCTAGCTTCATTAACTTAATAAACAGCTTCCTGCAGGAGTTACTTTGTAGTAACTCTGATGCCCAGATGTATTTTAGCTACTACATTTTCTTTGCCTAGAAAACCTATTCATTTAGCCAAGAAAGGTACAGTTGCCCTGCATGATTGGATTTTGCTGAACCTACCTAGACCTTTTTTAATCTCCGAGTTATATAATTAATTATGCTTTGATCTAGATTTGTTCTGAAATCTCCGTGAAGATTACTGTGCCTATAATTACTTAGATTACACATCTCCCTTCCTTAAATATACACAACATTTGTTTTCTTGCAACAATCACAGTATGACTCGCAGCCTGATGAACTCCTTAAAAAATACTTGCTACCAGATTAATTTCTGAGAGGAAATATTGAGATGAAAGAAGAAAACAAGATTTAGAACCTATTTTTTGGTGGTCATGTGGAAAATTTGTTTCAATATTCAGTGGAAAGTTATCAAATTGCATTTTGCTGATCTCTTTGGTTTGCACTGGGCAACATTTAACAAAATAAAGCCATAAATCATGAATATTTATAACTTATCTACTTTGAATAGTCCATCAAATTTAAATGAGACAAAGGATTAAAGCCACAATTTAAAAGCTTAAAACTAGACAAGCTTATTTTTAACCTTAGGACAGCCCAGCATTTAAATAAGACCAATTGGAACTGGGAATGAAAATGAACTCTTAATTTTATTAATCTCCTTATACTGTTGTGCATTGTTCTGAGTCACCAAAATATGCATAGCTTCTGAAGAGCCTGACACTTTGCTTTGCATTCCATATTATATTTTAAGAAATACATATCATGTATCACTTGCTAATGGTTTCTGTGGGAGGAGATGAGTAATTAAGGACTTGTGAAATTGGGGCAGGGTACATTTTTATAACTGATAACATAAACTCACAGGATGGCTGCAGTTCAACAAAGGGCTTAGCTTGCTCTGTTCTATAAATAAGCACAGGAAATTAGATTAAAATTTTAAAATTAGATTGCCAAGATTTTCAAAAGTGACCATAGGATCTGTGTGTCTTGCTTTGGGACCATTGCTATGAAGTACTTTCCAGCATCCTAATGCTTGACACCCTTTGAAAATATCTCAGTTTTAGAAAGTTTTTTATTTCTCTAACCTAAAAAAAAAAAAAGAAGAGAGGATTTAGGCAGACTTGAAAAAACCTAAAGAGAACAAGCAGAACTACTCCTATAATTGAATTGCCTTGTTAGACATGTTATATATAGCACATTATGGGATATAAAATTTCTTTAAAAGGGTGGATTTTTGCACTGAAGTCCTTCTGCATTTTTTTTAGTGTGAAGAATTTATTTGCAATATTAAAAGGCACAAACTAATTCTTACAGTTCCTCTGTCTTCACTATTGCTTTGCCGTTTCAGTTAGAAATTTAATGAATGTTTAAGTTTAATTGGTTTTCTTTCCTAAACATTGGTAGAACATGAGGCAATGCCACTTCTGTTCTTGGTGAATTTATCTGGGTTTTGTAAATAAACCAGTCATCTGGTTGGGGCTTAGATGTTTGAGTTTCCAGCAGAGGAGGGAGCAATTGAAACATTTTTCCTTCTCCTGTGTAGAAAACGATGACTGATATCTGATAGCATCAGACAATCCACTCAATACAGTTGAGACACTAGGGTGGGCTTGTAACTATAGCTTATGACTTATGGTTTGAGATTGAAGGGTACTTTCCAAAGCCCTTTGAAAGCTCAGACTGTATTTAGACTGTATTTTGATTTGGTGTTGTTAGAGAACCAGAACACTCCACTTCCTCTGGCCACTGTTTGGTTTCCAAGAGAAGAAAAGTGGGAGGGTGAGAAAGACACTGGTTTAGATTATGGGGGCAACAAGGAAATCTTCAAAATACACTTTTCCTTCCCATGTTGACTATGTCTACTATGATAGATCCAATTTTTAGGAAAGTCTGGAAAATGGTCTAAACACAGAATGAGAGAGTTGGGAAGATCCTGGGCATGTATCTCTGTTACAACACGTAAAATCTTATCTAGGACTTGCATTCGAACATTGTACAGGGAAAAGAGCTACATGTACAAAATGCTTCATAAAGGAGGAATTTTCAAATTTTAACAAGAAGATTGTCAACGGCATAAAAATGGAGATTGAACAGACCAGTCTCTATTCTCCAGTCCTGCTCAACCGCCTTGAATTATGAGGTATGTAAAAGGATTTGGGACACCTGGACAAAAAGATAAATGGACAATTATTGCAGTTGTAATAGGAAACAGCTTTGATGAGCTATCTGGTGAGTATGGGTTTTGCTATTCTTGTGGTACAGAGAGCAGAAAAAAACAAAACTTGTGGATAAATATGAAAATTTGTAAGTTTTCTCAAAAAGAAAAAAAATAAAAATTGAAAGAGCAGGTGCTACATCTCCTTGGAAATTGTGCTTGCACTTCTAGCGCACCATATGAAATTAGTCCTAGGGAAAATGTGAAGTAAGTTTGTCACTAAGAATAACATGTGGTCTAAATTAACAGCTGCTGTTACATTCCTTCCTTTTCTTTCTCTCTCCTGTCCCTAATAGATAGATATATATTTACAAATTACAGTACCAAAATGAAATGTCCAAATGACACCTGGCGTGAGTCTGCACACTGTCTAATTCCATGTGATGGTCCATGTAAAACTCTATTGATGGCACCATACGTTGGGTAAGCCCACACAGCTACTCCTTCTGGTGGTCCTTTCACGTCTCACAGAGATCAACTTACACATCCTAGTTTTATTCATGGAATTCATGTAGTGTTTTGAGGGCAAACTTAAATGCTGTTTAAGATAACAGTTGAACTCTATCAACAGGTTTGAAGGTGAGAGGGAAATAGTGCAAAAAGCCACATTTAATTTGGTGACACTCTCTCCGCTCAGCTGAAATGCAGGAAATGCAACTCACAGTGCTGAAGAAGAAAAAAGACAAGTGCAGAAACTGTTACATTCGAAGATGCATCAGAAGCCATCAGCTCTCATTGTTGACAGTTATCATCGGCATCTATGGAAGTTGACCTGCAGTATCTCCCAAGTGCTGAACTCCAAGATACAGAATTGGCAATCAGCAGAGGTAATAAGAAGATATATTAACTAACAAAATGGTTCAGCCAATTTAGCACTTTATTACCTTTGCTGTTGAAAATAAGGGATAACTTGCTTCCAGTGGAAAGCACCGTGATGAATCTACACAGAAAGGAAACAGATCATTAAAAGGACAAATCCAGATGGCATAAACTCTTACCCATTTGATTGATGCCTCCTCTGCAGCCTAATTTAGAGCTGGTGCTTTCTCTTCACAGGCATGTTTGAGTTGAACTTCTAGGAGGTGTAAATCACAGAAACCAAATCTCTCACTTCTAACCATTATTATATTAAAAATACAGACATAGGTGGGTGCACCTCTCACTGCCTCATTCTGTGTTTTTTGTTGTCAATGCACATTTGGAGATCTTGGTGCATGACTGCTGAAACATGCCTTGAGGAGATGTGGGTAATAGGATGGTTGCTTTACAAATCCCAAGTTATCTTAGGATGAAAGGTGGACATTGTCATGCTCTGGTCTCCCAAAAGATCTGTACTTTGGGATTGCATAGTACCAGACGAAGACACGTCGAAAAGATTTACTGTGGTAATAAAGTTACTGGTAGAAAGAAAGGTGCCTACATATTCCATAGGGGTTGTGGATCATTCTCTTGGATTTAGGTGCTGAAATACTTCGTTGAACATGCTCTTAGAGCCTGATTGTTTCTGTTTAAGAACTATTCACTTTTATCATATTTGTTATTTAAGACTCTTACTGTGAATATAAAGTTAAAAAAAGTTCTCCCTTAAATGTTCCTAGAAAACTACTAATTTCTACATATCTGCTTTTCCCCCTATATAATAACTATGAAATTTATCCAGTAACTGCTTTTCCAAGATTCCTGAGAAGAGCAAACTTGGCTACATATTTCAGGAAATAACTGACTTGAGGTGCAGGAAGAAAAAGAGTGCACTAATTTCTACAGAGCATTATTTTGTTTTTTTCTTTATACAATAGAAATTAATTAATTTGACTAGGTATTGGCTGATTATCCATGGTGTACTTCTGATAATTTTGGATTCATTACTAATATACAGATCCAAGACATTGTGCTAAATTAAACTGAAATATAAATGAAATAAGTAATCCAGAATAATACACCATATAAAGATGACTAAATAATGATACTACCAGAGTTCAATCAAATACATTTTTTAGAGTTTGTAATTTCTCTCAAAAAATAATAAACATAAATTTTTTTCTTATTCAATTTTGGTTTTGGTCGGTGATAAAGGCACTATTCAAGACAGGACTCCGTAGTGCCAGTCCTTTTCTGTTTGCCCAGGAAGCTTTATTCAGATCAGATGAAAAATTGTTAAATAAAAAGCAAATTAGTGCTCAGTCTTTTTTTTTTTTTTTTTTTTTTTTCCAACCAAGGAAACTTTCTTTTTTTTTTTTTTACACACAAGGTACACTTGCTGTTCTCTATTATAAATTGGCAAAATTTTTTTTCCCTAATGTTATTATTCTACTGGAAAATGGAGAAACTATCAGTTGTACACTGTGCTTCTCATAAATTTTTTAAAATTTGAGCCAACTGTTAAAATAATATTAATCTATTTTTCTTTTAAGTGAAGCACTATTTCAGGTTACACTTTCTCTGTAGAAGTACCTATCATTTCAGGTACCATCACCTACTACTTTTCCTGAATTGTAATCCCTTTAGGCATGACTGTTTTCTCATTGCATGCGGTTACCCTTCCTTATTAGAAATGATATGTGCTGTACTTAGAAATAAACTTATGCATGTAATAATTAGACATATTTAAGTCAGAATTAGCTAAGTCATGGCTTGGTAAAAAGAAATGTCTGTATTATTTATCAAATAAAACTAACATAGAAATGAATTATACTTCTATGGTTATTCCACATTAAAAATGGAACGGTAACTTTATTTCAGACTACCATTATTTCAAGAGCATTTTGTGATTCCTGTTCTATTAGCGCAGATTTATTTTTTTCCCTAGAAGACTTAGCAAGATTTGTATTTACAATAAGATTTTGTTGTTACGAGTAGGATAAGTGAACAGCAGCCAAACACTGGACCAGTATCTCATTTCCTGTCTTCTGCTGGTGTCTACTGGCATGTAGGAAACAATTTTTTCAGAGCATTCAGGTTAGTTTACATGGTTTGGATGGCTAGTCTTGTTGACAGATTTGCTTGACAATGACATGAATCAATAAGGACACAAGCCATGCTAAGTGCATGAAGCTGTGGTGGTCATCACAGTGAGCTATTATGCATTACCACTTACAACTAAAAGTGAGAGAGGAGAGCCAATGTCTTACAATTTCAGATTCCTAAATATGTAACATACTTGGACTGCTGGTTCTAAGAACATAAGGTTCATAAATCCTGCATGTAAAATATTACGCTAGTGTTTTCAGGGCATAATACCTGTTTAAATTGTCATGACATGAATTAAATCAACACGGCTATCACACTAGACACTGTTGGAGGATTTAGTATAATTAAGATATAATTATATAAGCTGAAGTTACTCTACCATCAACTAAATCCATTGTTTAGTTTTCTCTAATTTTAATGTGTTACATATACAGCCTCTCCAGTATCTTACCTTTAAATCAAACCATTGCTTCCAAAGCAGTTGGCTCCTCTTACCTTAGTTTCAACAACATATCTACATGAGACTAATAGCTAAATAATTTCTGGTTTTGTTCTTTAGTTTTAGTCTTATTGGATTTGTACCCTGGAGACATTGTCTCTTGCTTCTTAGTATCTAGGGGCTTCTAATTAAGTCCTCATAAACTGTTGTGTCCTTCAGTTTTAACTGCATGAGCTGGTTGGCTTTACCTTGAAGACTTTCAATTCTAATTGGCTTTTCAACTTATAAATTAAATGTTTCACCTGAAATTTGATTGAACATAGATGCTTTCAATACCTTTACTCATTATCTGTTAAGTATGTTCATTAATCAACATTTCCTATTTTAAATAAAAATGTATTATTCTGACACTTGTGATTATGGTCTCCTAGCAACTTTCTCAAAATGACTCTTTTCATTTCAATGGTCTAAGGCCAGAAAAGAATGAAGATAATCTTAATTCTGTATGTGGTTTAATCCTTTTCTCCATGTGGTATAACTTTAATTTGTTAAAGGAGCTGATATCTGTAATTTCATTGGACTAATGATAAAGTACAGTATTAAACTTCCATTCTACATGTCAGTGTAACCTATATCACAGAAAGAAAAATCTTTTCCCATATATTCACTCGGATCCTGCAGTTAGTAGACTGATTGTTTTTCACACAGAAAACTCCAGCAAGGCATTTTAAAGGAGAAACTTAATTCAATAGGTTTTTCAATACCTCAGTAAGAATCAACTTTTTTTCATTTTACGTACTGGTCTCCTCAATCCAAGTGGCTGCATGAGGTAAATTTTCTTGTCCCCAGTTGCCAAGTACCTTCTCCTTTTTCAAGTCCTCCTTAAGCTTTTCTCTGAAATTGCTTCCTCTTCTTTTTATTTCTGTCCATATGTCTATAGTTTTTTTCTCCTGGAACATATTTTTATGTTTTGTCACAGCTCATTCTTACAAAACTGTGTAAGCTCTTCTCCTTAGGTGTCTGATCATACAATCTCTGGCACCCTGGGGGACAGCTGCACTGCTTTTGGAAGAACAGGAAAGTTTGTAATTCTACAACAGTAGGTCTTAAAAATAATAGTTAATAAACCACCATATATCTATATATTTATGTCTGTATAAACTTACAAATGAAGAAGTCTATTGTTCCTTGGTATCAGGGTGCAATTTTTCATTTTTCACCACACTTGATTTTAGAATTGAACAAATCCATTTGTGCTGGTTGGCACCTACTCCATAGCTCCATCTTCATGGATACACAAGGAAAACTCGACTAATGACAACATCAGAATTCATCCTTTCTATGTATACCAAAATTGTGAAATTAAGTATCCGCTCCTGTTCTTGAATTTAGATGTGTTTACAAGACAATTAAATACAGACATATAGGATGAATTTTGTAGATTTCTGTATGAGTAACAGTCTGCATATGCTCAGGGCTTTAGTATGGCTCGAGTTTTTGTTTTTACAATCTGCAAAGGACAAATAGAGGTAGCTTGAGTGCACTGTCCTCTAGGAGGTATGCCAAATTCCGTTTTTCTTTGTTGACATAGAGTCAACATCCTGATCCTGTGTGGTTTGGAGCCAGAAATAAGTTTGGAAAGGATGTCCTTAGGCTATAGTTATGCTTAAACCCAGTCTAGGCTTTGCCCCTCTGTTCTTGCACAGCAAGAACTTGAATGGGCATGAAGAGATTATTTCTGTTCTTACCAAATCATGGATTCTATCTTGAAAACAATGACATCAGCAGTTTGAGCTCCTTTGCTTATTGTAACAGTCACAGGAGGGAAACCACTTGGGTATTCTGTCCTGGAAAGAAGTGAACTGGAGAAACAATAAAGAAACAGAGAGCATGCTGGGGGCACCCACAGATTCTCTGGCAGCACCAGTGATGTCAAATTTGAAGCTGATGCTGCTTTTATGACTCCTTAATTCTACCAATGTCCTTTTTGTGTGGAGGTTGGTATTAGAAGGCAGCATGCATCCTCGGTCTGTTTTTATCTACTGCTGAGTTCAGTTACAATCTGTGAGCATTGTTGCAATACATGGGAAATACTTACCATGCAAAATGTATTTGAACTGACTGAGAAATTCAGTCTCTGTAGTTGCCTACAGATAAACATATAAATGCACTCAGCTGAGTTCAAGCATTCAAAGTCATCTTCTTAAGAGGGGTAGTGACTTTACAGACACAGACGGGGACTGTGCCATGTAGACTTCCCAGAGTAACAAAACCCCTGGATCCTGACAGGTTCCATGTTCTGGTATAGACATAGCATAGCTGTTAAATCTGTTGATATCCTGAATCTGATCAGGTCACCAAAAGTCAGCTGGATCTGGATTTTGCTCTTTTCTCAAACTTTGAACAAACCTGTCTCCTTTAGGACTTTTACCATCACCATTTTCAGCATCAAGTTACATACTATTTTTGTGGATACAATACAAGACAGGGCACTGAAAAAGTGCACACTAAGACACTTTCAATCATTTACCAGCAGTCCTGGCTAACCTGGGAGGCCTCACTTGACTGGAGATTGGCAAATGTGACACCCACTTACAAGAAGGGATGGAAAGTGGTCTGGGGAATTCCAGGTCTGTCAGGCTGACCTTGATGCCAGGGAAGATCATGGAGATGATCAGCTTGAGTGCCATCACATATACAACCAGGGGATCACGCTCAGCAAGCATGCATTTGTGAAAGGCAGGTTCTGCTTGACCTGGTCCTACTCTGCACTGGTGTTGCCTCACCTCGAGTCCTGTGTGCAGTTTTGAGGGCCATAATGTAAGAAAGATATTAAACTCTTAGAGAGCATCCAAAGGATGGTGAAGGTCTTTGAGGGGAAGCCATATGAGGAGCAGCTGAGGGCACTTTGCTTATTCAGCCTGGAGAAGAGGAGACTGAGATCTCCTACCAGCCTACAGCTTCCAGGGAAGAGTAGGGGCAGGCACTGATCTTTTCTCTCTGCTGACTGGTGACAGCTGGCCGAACATGAGCCAGCAGTGTGTCTGGCTGGCCAAGAAGGCCAATGGCATTCTGACATATCAGAAATAGAGCGGCCAGAAGGATTAGGACAGTGATCACCCCTGAGGCTCGAGTTGAGACTCGAGTACTGTGTTCAGTTTTGGGCCCCTCACTACAAGAAACATGAATGTATGGGAGCATGTCCAGAGAAAGGCAATGAAGCTGGTGAAGGGTCTGGAGCACAAGTCTTATGAGTGGCTAAGGGAGCTGGGGTTGTTTAACCTGGAGAAAAGAAAGCTTGGGGGGGACTTTTTTCTGTCTACAACTACTCAAAAGGAAGATGTAGCCAGGTGGGAGTTGGTTTCTTCTCTCAAGCAACAAGCGAAAGGATGACAGGAAATGGCCTCAAGTTGCATCAGAGGTGGTTTAGATGGGATATAGGAAAACTTTCTCCATGGAAAGGGTTGTCAAGCACTGGAACAGGCTGCCCAGGAAAGTGGTTGAGTCATCATCTCAGGAGGTATTTAAAATACATGTAGATGTTGCACTTAGGGACATGGTTTGGTGATGGACTTGGCAGTGCTAGGGAAATGGCTGGATTTGATGATCCCAGAGGTCCTGTCCAACCTAAATGATTCTTTGATTCTATGATTCTTAAGACTGGATCTTTCTAGTTTTAGTTCATTGATTCACACACATTTGGGGAATCTTCTCTCTATGCAAGAATAGTAGTGATGGAGAAAACAAAATAGGAAATAGAAGTGGTATAAAAACATTTACTTCTTGACTTAATCTGTGTATTTTGCTGCTATCATCTTCTCCTCTAAGGACTACATTCAATCCCATCTTGGATTTACCAATTAAATGAATTCTTCTAATTGGTGAATAAGTTTTGTTTCTGATTCTTGGTGCTTGCCAGCTACTGTTCTGGCTTCTCTGCTTCAAACTGTCTCCATTCCTTTTCACCTTCACATCAATGTATTCCTTTGTCTCCTTTCCCTTCTTCAGCTATCAGAATTGAATTTTGTACCTACATAACAATGCAAAGGAAATACAGTAGGGTGGACTCTATATGCCATACAGAATAGAATTAAACAAAATTGCATATACCTGCAAAAAGTAGTTTTTAGGTCCATCCTTTATTTTGTCCTCATTGTGAAAAACCAGAATTGAATTATTAATTACTCGTTCTTATAAAAGTAAATTCTAACTTACAAATCTTTTACAAAGGAAAAAAAAGGCAAGTCTGTTAGAAAAGGAAAATTAGTGGCTCATTTCTATGGGAAATTTCTATATTTTGAAATATTAAGCAAAAGGAAAGAAAGGAATGAAGGAGAGAAGAAAGAAGAGAATGAAGGAGAAAAGAAAGAATGCAGAAAAGAAAGAGAGACAAGTATGTAACACAGTTACACTTTAACCTCAAAGGAAGATTTTTCTCTCCTGCAAGTTATTCACTTATGCACTTGCTATGAAATCAGCATTGGGAGTAAGTTGATAGCCTTGTACAGGAAAGGAAAGAATGGCAAGCTGATTACTTTATGGTTATTTCACAAAACTGATGAAACAGCAAATGATATTCAATCCTATTAAAAAGACCAAGCCCAGCCTTCCCCCCCCCCCCCCCGACCCCGTTTAAAAAAAAAAACCCTACATTCCTTGTGCTGGGATTGGATGATACGATTCTACAATTCAGGGAGTCTGCAGAACATCTGCAATGAAATTGGTTTTCTGTGGAAAACTGATGAATCACTTACTGCCAATGACTGGAAGGAAAAGTACTTGTTTATGCCCTTATGTAATGAATTTTTATGAGGTGAAGTTTGCTGTTTATAAAAAATATACTTTCAGTTGCTGTAGAATAATAGAATTCAGAATTTAGACCACCACATTACTGAAAAGACAGTCACCAACAGAATATCATCTATTTACAAAGTGCCAAAAAGCAGCTTTTACTTCTATAATAGAATTAAAATTTCCACCCATTCATTAAGGTCTTACAAGGGGAAAAAAAAAACAAAGCCCACAAAAAAGCCGCAGGGACAATATTAACATTGTTACCCTTGTTAACTTATCTTAAAATAAAATGTATACTCTTACAAAAAAAAAATGTATTCTGCTTCAAAAAGTAGATCTAAAACATCATGGTCACGAGCAATACCTCAAAAAACCAAGCAATCTCTCTCTGTAATCATGGAAAATTAATTACATACTTTTCCTTGCATGTCCCCTCACCAACAACCTCTTTTAAGCAAGAGTTAAACTGATAGCTCAGGGGTAAGAACTGACCATTTCAATGTGAATAATAACTTTTCACAATCATACATATCCTCAGAGTTTTATTATGTCTTCAATTTAATTAGTGGAGCTGACTTTGAGAACTTAACCAAAATAATAGTTTTCTTTTTACATTCAAAGAATTGAATTTGATTGCTACAATCTTTTAATTTCTTTTAGAATCTTGAGACATTTCAGTAAAAGATTTCACCACTTAAATGTTATTTCTTTTTGGACCCTACCATATATTTCCAGGAACAGCTGTAGGTGATTGGAAATGTGCAAATATCTATTTTTAATGAGTAATGCATTTTACATTTCTTTAGCAAAAGCTGTTTTGCTGTGTATGTGAAAAACTTCAAGTGCCATTTTCTTCATACTTCTAATCTCCTTGTCTTGACATCTGTATTGGTTCTGCAAGTATGGCTAATATACTAGTTTTTCTTGGATCAATTTATATTTTTTATGAAGATGAGTTTTATGGCACTAAGCAATGACACAGTGAGCAACCTGCACTCCTTCATGCCTTGCCACTCATCTATCACCTTTGAAAACTGTTGCATGGTGCCTGCTGCTGCCTCTACCAGTTAGAGGGATTGTGAAATTGTGAAAAGGATGTAACTGAGAAGGGATGCTGCAGGTCCATCTATACCTTCTGCAAGAGCCAGGTTTGCTTAAACCTGGAGACAGCCTGCTAAGCACAACTGAACTGTTGCCCTATTTTCCACAACACATGTAATAGAAACTGTGCCACTAATAGCCCATCTCATGCTTGCATTTGCAGCATGCTCTGGCCATTCAAGTATTGCTTTTGGGGAAATATCACTCACCACATTAGGACCATTTTGCCCTCTGTGTATGGAACGAACAGCAGTGAGTACATAGTTTTTGTATGGAACAGGCCCTCTTTGAAATCCTCATGCTGTTTATCCTGGAGCCACATTTCTCTAGAGTTCCGATTCCTGTGTCCAGCAACGCTCACTGCCTCCAATTTTGCCCAATTCTGATTCTTTGGGTTAATATGGAACAAATCAGGGATTGGTTCTTATTACTGAGAGTGTAGCAGTCACTGAGATATTAGAGTCTGTAGTGAAAACTATCCCGAAGCAATAGTAATTATTTGCTCTTTGAACCATGCAACTTTATTAGGTGGGGCAATCCCTAGTATCCATAATCTTAGGTAGGAATTGGCATCAACGGAGGCTGGAGTTAGGATTTAACAATAAATATGCACTCACATCATAGAAACTTTTATTTTATTACAGACTGTTTTGTGAATATTATAACTGGCTAAAGTAGTCAGTCATATGAGAAACGTACCTGCTAAAGTGCAAACAGACCAAAATCACCTTTCTATCAATGCAAAAGCATTTTAAGAAAAGCTTAATTAGCCTTCCATGTAAGAGTCAATACTGCCACAGGCACTCTCCTAGTGGCCTAGCCCCAGGGACTGCCCTGCCCCTAGGCAACCTTTCTGCACCCTGTCTTCAGGCCACAAACCAGAGAACTAACTACAGAAGGCAGGCTAGCAATCTTGTTAGGGAATCAGACTTCTACTGAACCTATAAGCTGTGACTCGTTTTTTCCATTAAGACAATATATCTTCAAGGAACATCCTTGACATAGTTATTGCACCAGAGGTATCCTTCCCAACTGTACAAACAATTTGGAGATGCTATCTTGGGTTATTTCCTTGGCACAATGTGCCCTGAAAGACTATTTAAGGTAGTATCTTTAAACCAGATGGCATACCAGCTATTGGCAAATGACTAAAAGCTAGGGGACATGACAGGACACTTTGGTCAGTTTAATGAAACTTAGTAGTTCTGCACTCAGAGGTTAGACAGAAGGTTGCAATGAATACAGAAAATGGCAGAAGAGCCAACCTCTCCCCTTCTCCTGAGTTACTCCAACATGCTCTGATTAGTTTGTCCATTACAGCTCTTCCAACATAGCCTAATGCAGAGTATTTACCAGACTCACAACCTTTTGCTCCCTGAAATATCCTTGAAATACATCCCTGAACGTAGACAGATTTGAGATAATTGTAGCACACTGGCCAACTTTGCCATATTTTGCACCAGTTTGTTCTCTAAATAGTAGATGTTCTCAGGATCAGAGAGGTACACAGCTAAGTACTTTGTACTTACTGAACTGCCTGCAAGATATAGAAAAACCTGTACTTACTGTCACAAGTCATCCAGTCCCAGTTTCCCAGCCTGCAAGGGATTAGCCCACAAATGCCTTTACTTTAAATGACATCTATTTGGTGACCTCATCAGGCTTGTGCCAGCTCCTGCCTTGGAACTTAGGTGGATGTTTTGATTTTAGCATGGAAAGCTCTCTTGGAAGGTTGAAAGCTGTCAGCTGGAATCTACTCAACCAAGTCTACTAAGAGTTCTTCCAGGGAATGTATAAGGTGTTAAAACACCATTTTGAAAACTCCTCCCTGGTGTTTTGGTTGTATTTACTGTGACATCCAGTATCCAAAGCTACCACATTTTTGTTATTAAACGACCACCAGCTTTACCATCTATCTACTATGTGGCAGTAAGCACATGGCCTTTCCCTGTGTCCAGTCATGTCACAATATTTTCATCTTAGTACAAGCCAAGACAGCTTCCCAGCAAACACACAGCAAAGCGTAACAGTTGATAATTTGTTGCTAGGACTAGTCTGCTCAAAAGAAGAAATATTAAAAAGACAATTTGCTTTGGAACATAAAGCTGAAGAAAGTTTTAAAGTAAACTCTAGCTATAAGCTACTTTCTCACTTAGCATTAAAATGCTCTCATAAATACCAAAATATGAAATCACTCATTGAGTCAGCATAACTACTCTTCCAAAAAGAAAGTCTCTTAAGAAAAAGGCAAACTTCAGAATCTCCTGTTAAAAAGTATCATTTATTTGTCAACTTGGTTTTCGTAAGACTGATACATCCCAGATAACAATTGTAGTAGTATTCGCAGATATTGACATCCATTGTATCTTTCTTCACATCATCTCTTCCCTAATGTTGAGTTCATCCTTGCCAATCATATCTCACATTTACAGAAAAATCAAATATTTACAAGTAATGCAGAAATCAGATACTATCCTCATTTCTTTTACAGAATATTTTTACAGAAAAACCTGCTTTTAAGTCTTTTATAACATTACTTAAATAAAATCTCTCTTAAAGCATATAGAATAGATGGAGTGGTGGTAGTTTGTGGAAGCAAGGAATCGGCCCTTGCTGATCCTTTCAGCTGAATGCCTCCTGAATCACTTTTGGCAACCGGTAATTCTCATTCAAAGGAAGACATGATAAGTTTTCACATATGTTTATAATATAATTAATCTGTTTCAGTTACAACTTCATTTCTTGATTTTTGATAAAATGAAAATGTTCGTGTAGCACACAAAGATGCACAACAGAGCACAAAGAAAATTGGTAATACAAGGCTGTAACTCCTATCCAAGCCTGAATAAGAGTTCTGGTCCTTAAATTCCAGGCATTTATCCCTTTCACTGATGCACATATGACTACTCACATGTACATTCTCATGGCAGCTGAACACTAAACCCATTTTGTTTAGATTAATATTGCAAAATAAATTTTATTCCCTCTACTGCAGGAAGCATCACCAGATGTAGCAGTTTGTAAAATGAATTATCCTTTGATTAGTCTACAAATTATCTGATTTTTTCCTGTAATATCTTCAAGTAAGCCTTTTCTTCAGTTTATATATAATAAGACACAAAAAACCCCAGAATTACAATATTAAAAAAGGTATATATTTAATTTTAAAGTGCCATAAGGAAGATGCTGAATAATAATTTTGAAGTCCTAAAATGCTAACCTGGTAAAAGTAGTTTTTCCATATGTAAGTTGGAACTTGGTCTCATCAATCTCAGCTGTGACTATAACCGAGCAAAGGTTTCACCACATGGTAGATTAAAAAAAAAAATAAAAAATTCTGTATCTGACTAAAGGAACCACTCTCTTCCCAAACCTTCTACTTCTGTGAGAGGCTTGGTATATGCTTACTTGCATGGAAAATAAATGAACTAAACCCCCACTTTAAAATCTGTTTGATTACGTCATAAGACACAGACTTTACGAACTTGGTCAATTCTGTGGACTACAAATCCAACACAACGATAAGGAGATGCTACATTTGTAGGCCAATACTTTGGTATAATAAGTCATCATAAGTATCAAAAGTTTTATTCCAGAAGAACATCAAGGTCAAATGCAATACAGCACAGCCAGCAAAAAACAGTAGTACAGTGGAGGTACTGAACTGCTGGAAACAGGTTTTGTACTGATAGCGTATCAGGGATGAAAAACAGAGTATGCATTTTTTCTGCATGAAACTGCAAGAGACAAAAGAAACCTCAGGAAATTCATACAGCTTAGGCAAATCAAACAGCAGGACTGAGAGAGGTGGGACGAAAAAGGAAGATAATTCTTTAAACATTCAGAAAAATGAAGCATTTTTAAATAAGAAAGAAGTTAAATCCTACATAACAAGGGCATGACACCTAACAGGGGCCACTATAGAGACTCCATGCTCTTGACAAAATATTACACTGTGACTTTCAACTTCAGATTAAATGAAGAGTCCACAGCAAATGCTGTAATTCTAAGCCACAAACACTGGATTTTGGATGCAAAGAAATCTTAATTAATAAGGCTAGTTAAAGACAGAGGTAGCAGATGAAATGCTGATGATGCTTTCTGGAGACATTAGACCACCTTGAAATCAGGGTTGCTAATACATTTCTACGGGAAAAAATATTAAGTGATGTGGAGAGACAATTCATACAAAATCTCTTTAGGATCAGGAGGCGACCCCAGGATACTCTCCAGCAGACTTCACAGTTTTGATACTCTTAAAAAAGACAGATTTGCACCTGCTGGTTCTAATTGCAACAGCAAATAACAGATATATGGTGGGCTGCTAATATACACATTTAACAGCAAATAATATTGCGTCACAGTATCTGGAAGCAATTGCTCTGAAGTCTCTGTTGACTCGCAGAACAGTAGCAGAATTAATGAAGTTTTAGGATGCCAAGAGAGAGTTAAAAACCCGCTAACTATATTTAATTGCATCAGATGAAAGCGAAGTGTGACACTCTAAAGATCAAAACCTAAAATTTAAGATCTTCAAACAAATAGGTTGTTTTAATCAGAATGTAGAATGAAGAGTCTAATAAATAATTTCATAAAAGTAGATCAAAGATATTGGATCAGCTGTGACCATACTACTTTTTGCGACTGACGATGACAGCCAATCAAGAACACAGCCACCATAAAGCTATTTACTCAATTTAACTGTATACATTTTTGAAAATCTAAGAGTCAAAAGAGGATGCAATACATTTTCGTGTTAATGAGACTTTTCCAGGTAAAACTTCCTGTTAAAAAAGGACAGCGAATAAAAAAAAGTAATTGTATAAAACCAGGCTGAAAAATAAACAGATAAGGTGTTTAAACAGAACAATAAAACCACTGCAAAGCCAACTAAGAAACCCAGTAGTGAAAGGAAACAGCAGAAAAGCTACCTGTTTTAACATGTTAGCATGCACATAACTGCATTCGATCTTTTTTATTGTGTGGGAGTGAACTGGTAGTGAGATCTGGCATCCACCTTGACGACCACCATAAAAAAGTGTCAATTCCCCCAGACAGCATCTTGTGAGTAAACAGTTTTCTCCAGTGTCTCTGACTGAGAAAAATGCAGCTTACCCTGGGGAGCTGCCACATTCCAATGGATGAAGGACTTCATCCCTCAACTTTATAGGGAAGTGGAAGGTCATATCTCATCGAAGATCACAGACATAATTGTCTGAGAAAATTAGTTCAGTCATCTCATTAAGGTCTAGAAGGTGCACTGTATTGCACAGGAGGTGGTTACATCTCCTGTAGGCACATGTTAACTATGGGATTTCTATCTGTCCGTCAGGCAGATCACTTAAAAGATTATGGTCTATTGACAAGAAAACAATTTTGAGTTAAGTGTTGTACCTTGTTACGGTGACTCAACATGATGAAAACTCAAAATCCACTGAAACGACAATTTGTCTTTCATCTCCTTTTTTTTTTTTCTTGTTTGTGGAACATCCCACTGGGAATTCAAATTTAAAGTAATTCTTTAAGGCACAAAAAGGACTACTGTCCCACTAAATCCACCTACTAGCTAAGTTGGTAATGCCACAAACTTTTATAACAAGCTGGAAAAAATACACAAAATGGGTAAAAGCTTACCAGATATCTTCTCTGTCTTTGAGGGAAGCATATAGCATGCAGTTAAGAAGTGGCGGGGTGGTAAGACTAGATCTAGAGAAAAATGACTTGACAACACAGGGGTACCAAACTGAGATCAAGTAGTTTGAGAGAACAGAAGAGCTGGTGAACTCCTTCTCTTTCCTAGACAGGCAACTTGGCACTTGTAGACCAGAGGAATGGCTGAGTGGGTCAAAACACCCAGGTGGGAAGCAGTGGAGGAACAGGGTGAGCTCTGGGTAGCTGGGCCATGCACTGCTCCCCTCACTCCCTTGACCCATCTCGCACCGCGCTGCACAGCACACGGATATTTGGGGACTCAGCTGCCCCTCTGCATGGCAATGGGGGCAGCCGACCACATGGGAGCACGGGGAACATACTGGCTCTGCGTAAAATGCAGCCAGGAGAGTTTGATGCTGAATGAGCATCAGCTCGCATGGGGGAGGGCCCCAGTAGACCCAAGCAGATAAAAGGATGGTAACATGTGTGGCAGGAGGGTCTACCCCAGTAGGCCTAGAATCCGATCAGAGAATGCCTACAATGCAAGCTGTCTGTGATGAGTTACCAGTAGTGCCATGGTAATGTTTTTGGTGTTGAATTATGCTAAAACCAGCCTGGTTCACTGAACTTCAAACACACATCCTGCTTTTCTAAATGGGATGTGACAGATAAGCTGGTAGCTGGCCTGTAAATTTGTGACTAGCAGTCAATCACTTTATACTACAACACTCTCTAGTCCCCTTGCATACAGTCAGGTTCTTCTAACATAAGCTTTCTAGGGTGTGTGTGTGGAGACTCCTACCTTGGGCTGGGGATGTCCCCCAAGGATACTCCTCCAGGTTGAACGAAAGAGATCTCCCCTCAGGAGTGTGTATGGCTGAGTTACATCAAATTTCTACTTCACAATTATTTCTTTTTTGCTAGCTTTAATAAAATGGCTACATTAATCGCTTCAATATAGTGCACTGTCCTATCTTATAGTATACTAGTTTTAGCATTTATATTGGGCAATAAATACTTCTGATTAAGATCTTCTGTCTGATCATTTGTAATAATAAACAATTCATTTTACACAAACATTCTCCGTTCACCGTCATAAAATCTGTGGGACAAAAGTGGTTCAATCACACCTCTATAATTCCTTCAATTTAAACAGCTGACAAAATCCAAGGCTAAGACTGAATACTTTCTCCACCTCGTGACACAACGGCAGGGCTTTTTTCATAAATATTGTCCAAGCCTTCCACTCCCACCCGTGACTGTGTGCCGTGTGGTGCACTCCACCAGCCTAGACAGCCTAGATTTAAGAGCTGCTGAGACCACCCTGAATCCTAGGGTGGTGACAATCTACCTTTTTCTCTCTTCTCCCACCTTCTTCTCCTCAAAATATATTGTAAACCAGACCAGAAAGTTCCAGTTGATGCCTTAAGTGCTTTATTGAGTCTGGATAAGTTAAAGACTGCTAAGTTTAAGTTTGCCAAGTGCTTTATTTAATCGGAATGTTCTATACTTTGCAAGTAAAAGCTGTTATTGCATCTCCTGAGAATTTTGGTTTTTCTCCCATGCACCACCCCGAGTAAATCCAACTACGTTCCCCTAAACCTTCTAACTGGGGCATTACAGCACTGTTAATAAAAAAATTAAAACCAGGAAAAATGTTATGATGAATTACAGAATCTCCAAACCCATCTTTAAGCTGTTTGCTTCCAATAGTTTCTGAATTCTTCCATTAATCTCTTCAATGTATTTCACATATCACATAAAACTAAATCAACCTCGTATCAAGCATGCAATTCTGTCATTTCAATTTTATACTTCAGTGGCTGCAGAGTGTGTACCTCTGAGCCACATTTAGGACATGTAAAATACATATCAAATAAGTAGCTACTTTTAATACAATAGTAACAAAAAACATGTGGACAGCCTATGGTATGAGGCATGGTAGGCCATTCCCCACATAGTGAACATTCCTTACTGTGGCCTGCTAATGTGTTTTCGCTACTGGAAATACCTTCAATAGGCAAACACCAAGAAGTAATTTTAAGTTTCAGTTTGTGTACATTAATAAGTGGCAGTAGATAAATTAGAAATTCAGCAAAGCCATGCCATAAGAGCTCCCTGTTCATGTACTCAAATCCTACCTGACGAACACTTTGGGGCTTGCAAAAAACTGATCTAATTCCTAGAATGCGTTCTGTAAGTGTTGCAAATGTTCCTTTCCGAAGAAAAATCAGAAAATTTAGAAGTCCACAAAGTTTAAGAAGTCCAGCTCCGAAGCTAATATAGCTCTTAATTTTGCAGAAAGATTGTTGTTGACGATTGCTGAATAAATCATAACATCTTTCTTCCAACCATCTTCCACCAACAGTGAAAATCAGATACCATAACTTCTGGTGTTTGCTCAGAGGTTGGTACTTCTCTGTCTGAGATAAGTTATTCTTGTACTGAATATTCAGAATAGCCTGTCCCACAGTTGCGTTCTTGGAGTAGACAGTGAATCTCCATAATATAAGACTTAAAAATGCCTTTACTTCTGGTTCAAAGTGAGTCAACACCCCTGGTTTAAATCCATGAAAACAGCTGGTAAACTGGGACCACACTAGTTGTTCCAGGGCTTTGTTTAGTTCAAGAGCATCAAGTTGACTTATTCTGAGCACAGGATTCACATTCTTTTCATCTCCAGCGCTGGAGGCCATTTCTTCAGAAAAAAACTTTCTAGGAATAAAACACAAATAGATTTTAATGTAATGGAGCATTTCCTATTTCTCCTTTTATTAAAGATAACAAAATTGTAATATATCAGCAGTAAACAAGAAATATCTTCAGGATGATATTATTTGTTATTAATATGTTACAAGTCCTTTCAAGAAGCTTTACATTAACAGTATAAAATTTCATCTCAAAACAAATTATATTTGACTATTTCTCACAAACAATATTTGGATTTGTTTACAGGAAATTGTTCAACATCTTCTAGATATTTAGAAAAATCCACTAATTTAGTATTTCACTGTGTACACTAAAACTACTGCAGGGCAAAACTGTAATGTTCAATTGGACCTTAAAATAGATCAGAAAGAAGAATTGTAAAATTTTATGGTATTCTATGGAGAAAATGGGAGAACAAACATACTATCTAAAAATCTAGTAAAGAACAGTGGAGTGGACAGAAAATATAGCAACATGAACAGTAGCTGCAGCTGAAAGTAAAGTCTTAAAAATACTAACAAACTTAAGAATTATTTTTTAAAAACGGCTTCCTTTAAATGTTATTGTATCTGGAATTCTGTGACTAAGAAAATAAATTCAACAAATTGCAAAAGCAAAATACAGTTAACACCTCAATGCAAAATTGTGGGGTAAACAATTTTTGGTTCCTTTTTCCACAAAAAAACCCAAAACACCAAAGTGATTTAGAAATTATATATTTCAGCTAGTATGCAGCATATTTCACTTTCTAAACCAGATTCTTTGCATAACAGAGAGTGGTACCTCAAATCCTGTTTGTAAGAGAAAAATCTGTTACAACACACACAAGATTACAGTGAGTAGAAGATGCTATATAACATCCTGTATAGAAATGGTTACTAATAATGCCAATACAAAAAAAAAAAAAAAAAAATCCTTCTAAATTAACTGTTTGCTGAAACAGAATTCACCAGAAGTTTTAAAACTCAGTATAAAACATTATTTTAGCTTTCTTACTTTTTTCCATACTTGCAATTTGTTATCATTGCAAGGAAAATATCATGCAAAGCTAACAGGAAATATGATTTCGTACTTAATGTATGGCGTATAACAGTAGTTTCCAATTAACTAAGACTGCTACATGGGTAGGGCTCCACTCAGTTTCTTTAAACTCCTCCTTTCTCATTAGCAGGCAAAAATACATCTGAAAATAGCAGTAGGCTCCTTCTCTGGGCAAACAGCTTTGGGGTTCATTGCATCAATGAGCAGAGCCCCAGAAGGCATACAGAGGCTGTACACCCAAGCCTGTCTCACTCACACTCATCTTTCTTGTAGCAGAAACATTTTCCAGTATGATTCAAATAACTTCCCTCCTCTACTTTATCATCAGAGAGGGTCAATCAAACCCCTACTGGGTCTTGCTGCACCTCTTCAAGAACTCCAGCACTAACGAGTGTCCATCCTCCTACCCCTCATCTGACCCTACCATCATTTTAGGAACCAGAGCCTCTGACAACTATTTGCTCCAGAACCTGTCACTCTGGTTTAGTGTTATTCGCTCATAACCCCTACAAGTCTAATGTCTTCTTCATTTTCTGATATACTCATTTCACGCTGTTCTATTTGTTTCAATGTTCTATACAATTCCCAATACACAAAATCTTTAAAAATTCTTAAGTTATTTGAAAGGGATATCTAATCGAACAACTTCTTTGATCCAACGATTCTCCGATGATTCTTTAACCATCTTTTCCAGCTGTGTTCCATTACGCCAGGTGCTAGGATAAATTTCTGTTGTGGATTTCTCATAAATAAGGTAGACTAAATCTGTAGATACTACGGCTATAATGGGGGGAGGAGTGGGGAGGGGGGAATCTGCAAAGAAACCTGAGTAAGGAATGGGTCATCAGGAACTTTCTGAAGTCCCAGGAAAATGCGTCAAATACATAGGATTACCATGCATCATGAAATACACAAGAAAGCCAATGGGTTCTTATGGGCTGGGAGCCTCTATAACTACATACCTGCTTTGGAAAAAAGGATGTGGGCATTCTGGTAGGCAGAAAGCTGAACCCAAGTCACCAGTGCATCCCTGCAGTGCATTAGCATAAGTATGAAGCAGACTGAAAAATGTGCTTATTATCCTCCATTTGGCATTGCTGAGTCTACACCCTGGACAGTACCTCCAGTTTCGCCTACTTTCTATCAATATTACAAAAGAAATGTCAACATATTGAAGAGTTCAGACACCAATACCATGAAGGAGCCCCAAGACCTGATAAATGAGAAGAGCTTGAAGGGACTCAGATTGTTCAACTTGAAGATAAGGCAGCTAAGAAGTGACCCGTGAGTGATCTTGCACTACCTACAGGCTGCAGGAAAGATTAAGTCAAACTTTTCTGTGAGATGCAGTGAAAGAAAGAGGCAATTGTGTGTTAAGTTGCTACATGAGAAATTCCAATTGGACATGAGGAAATGGGAACAGTTTGTCTACAGGGACTGTGAAATCTCCAACAGGGACTGCGAAATACCCATCCCTGAAAATTCCTAAAACTTGACCAAATGATACCCCATAATTTTAGCAATTAATTTATCCCCAAATTTCACAGGAGGATAAATCAGATGTCCTAAAGATCTTCTCTGGGACTTGGAGCTTGACCTTCCCATTGTAGACCCTCATTGTAGAATCTGATTGATTTGTGATAATACATAATTTTTTCATGATCCTTTATAGAACTTTATTTGAAGGAAATAGCTTCAGTTAACCTGTCAAGAATTCTTTGTATAGAGAAAACAGGAACAACTTTTGAACCAACAAGCCCAACCACTGTTTGCTAAGCTTTGAAATTCTGCAAAATCCAAGTCTCCTTCTAAAAGAAATTAGAATCAACACTATACATACTGTTGAATCGTGACATGTTTAATGTCTCTTCCTGAATTATCAGGTATCAGATTATTTTCCTTTGAGTCACTTTTATACAGACTATATGGAAAAGGAAGAATACCAAACAACAATAAAGATGCAATCCTTTAAATTAGGCTTCTAATATTGTAATGTAAGAAAAGCTATCTTTTTGATGAATTAAGTAAGTGTTCTCAATTCAAGCAATAAAACTGGGTTTTGTTCTGAAATTCTTTGTTGCACAAAGAACACAGCAAGTTTGCCATAGGCCATGGCTGTTAACTGGACCCAGCAAGTTACCTAACGGTTATATCCATACACCTTTGATTTTAATGTATGAGCACATTTCAGTGTGCTTACTGTTACGTACAGGCTGAAGAGTTCTGCTATACACTGTGCTTTCTTCTGAACTGATTTAAGGTTTTATTGCACTTAAGAGGGAAGATACTTCCCATAGGCAAATACTAAGAGACAGTTTGAAATCTGCATTGTCCTGTGGAAATGTCTGCAAATGTCCTAATGATCCGAATAGAGCAAGCGTTTCTTTCAGAGAAGAGACCTAAATTTTAATCTCTGTTTTGTTATGCTAGGAAATTCCCCTTTTGAATTACTTCTTCTCTACAGAGTCCTTTCAGAAATTTTTTATATTTTTCAGTTTGTATTGTTTTCACAGACAGTAGTACTAGAGCAAAAATAAATGAGAACTATTCTGGTTTAAAACTAGATAATAAACACTGTCTGCAGGTGTCAAGACATTTAACTTATACGTCTTATGTTGTTTTTGCATTCTCTAGATTCTGTTGAGCTATACAGAATATAGAGAATGTTGGTTTTCCTTCATGTTTCTTCAGTAAATTCTATTTGTCAAATCCTTACTGTTTTAACTCTCTTAAGTTCCAAGAACTCAGAATCCTAGACCCAGTAAAGAAAGAGATAAGCATCAACATTCAAATATATGATCAACTCTATGTGGATTTACTTATTACATAAATAAACTTTCAGATAAAACAGTGAAAACTACTAATTCTAATGTTCTCTGTTAATTTTATACTGTGACAGATATTGCATAGAAAAAAAATTGAGCTGACTCCCAGAAAAAAACAAACAACCCAAAAAAACCCAAAAGAAACCCCCACTATGTTCCTTTCTTAAATAACCTGTATTTTGTCTGTTTTGTTCTTTTTTTTTAAACTAAAAAAATGAACAGTTGTACAGTATATTGTGATACAAAAAAAAAAAAAAATGATTGTATATCACTAGGGAAAGAGGAATTTATTCTGGTATATATTAGTGCCGTTATCGAGCATTGTACAAATTATGAATGAATATATTTTATTTGGAAACATGTTATTGACAGAAATCTATCAATAGTAATGTGAGTATTGTCAACAGCCTGTCAATATTAATGTAATTATAATTAAGGTGATAACATGGATTTTAGCTATAATACCAAGTAACATCTCCTGCATTGCCGCTATCAATATAAGCATTATTATTGACCTGTTCTGGAACTATCAGTATGAGATGTATTACCATCAGGCATATTTGTCAATTCATTCTGCCTACAAAAATTCTACATTTAAATTTACAGGTCTGTAAACTCTGCCTGCAGAAATATACAAATCCAAGTAACCTCTTGGGTGCCATTTTTTCCACAGGGCTATTCCATATTTATTAAATAACAAAAATAACTTTTTTCCTTAGTGCTCAAACTTAAAACTACATTTAGGAAGCAGAAGTAGCACACTCACTGAGTTCACAATTTAACTCCTTTAGACAATCTTTTCTGTACAGCCAAAACATGTATTCTGAGCACTGTACTTATGCAGAGATGGAATGCAGCCTACCAAATCCTAACTCAGCACAAACACAGGTTCAAGAATATATTGACAGGTGTTTAACTACAAAAAAAAAGCTAATTCCACAGTTCTTCTAAGTAGTCTGTTACAGTGTTTTATCACCCTAATAATTACAAAGAATCTTTTTCTCATGTTCAATCTAAAGCATCTTTGTTACAAATAATGACAGCTTTCATTCCGCAGCAGAAAACAGAAAAAACAGTGGAGAAGAATTTCCATTTTGTTGCACCTTCTCAAGAACAAAAAGCAGTAAGGCACATGACAGGGCCAATTATGCCCAGATTTGCCAAACTAGACAATATTCTCTTTCCTACAACACATCTGGTATGATCCTCCAGAAAAACCAAACCAAACAAAAAAATCCAATCAAAACCCACAAACAACTTTACTTTTTTCCAGCAGCATATTAGAATTTACCTTGAAGTCGACTATATCTTCATGTCTTTTGCTGTCAATTGTCTCTCTGAATAATTATTTCCTGTTTTAGATTCACGTGAGTTTTTCCTGCTAAATGCAGTGCTTCATAGCTGCCTGCATTGCTTTTCACCTTGCTGATTTTAGATATTATCTCCAAACTCATCAAGAGTATTTTGGATTCAGATGTTATGTTGAAAACAACAGAGAACAACCAAATTTTAAACCCCTCTCCAGCGACTGTCATGAGTAACTTTTCTAAGTATGTGTTCTCTTCTATCATCCAACTCACTAATGCCTTTTCATTTTGACAGGGCACTATAGATAATTATTCTGTAGAGGCAACTTTTCAACTTGATGCTACTAGTATCAGTATCTAATGGAGACAATACTGATATTCCATTTCCCTAGTTTGCCTATGTAGGGAAAAAGACTTTATTAAAATCAAGCTGTATTGTACCTAAAGTTTTCCTCTTACTTACTAAACTTGTGCTCCTTTCTAAGAGGAGAAACAGATTGAGGTTTCTTACAAGCAGGTCTCATCAAACCATACTGGCTGTTTTACAATCTCTCTTCTACACATTATTAGATACAAATTAATTGCTAAACTATTTACTCCCAAACCTTTATCTGGAATCAAAACTGACAGCTTCAATAATTCTCTTAACAGAAGAATAAGCAGGCACAAAAACAGACACACACAAACCCATTTTGCTGGCTATTTTCACCCTCTGGGATATTAAATAAATAAATAAAATCCGTGGTGCCTAATTCCCCAATCATTCTAGGATGAATTTTATTAGGATTTGCCACTTGAGCACATCTATATTAAGATTCCTTAGGCTATTCTTTCTGTGCTTTGGTTCCACTCTTATTTCCTGTATAAGATTAATTTTATGAAAGGAGCAGGTCACAATATATCTCTTGTACAATGTATGAAGTAAAGAATCAGTCTTTGAAAGTCTGTTACTTGTTCTCCTTTCTTACTTAATAACAGATCTAGGTAATGGACATATCCCTTTGTGCCTCCTCTTACTCAACTTTTGGACCCTTTCACTGATTCTTTTCTTGTGCTTTGTAAATTGAAACATTTTGTTATTTAGTCATTCTTACGTTCCTACGCTATTTGTTTATATTCATTGTTAATCATGTTGTATTATTTCTGCCTGGACAAATCTTTTGATTTCCAGGCCATGGAAGAATTCCTGTTATATAAAGTCTCTTTAACATTCATTATTACTATTTTAGTTTTTAATAATAAATTATCCCAACACAAAGAAACAACAGGACATTTATTAAAGATAATTTTTTTGCCTTTTCAACAGACAAGATCCCGTCAAGTCCCAGCATTAAGATCTATGGTCCAGGCACAGGGAAGGAGTATGTAGAGTGGGTATGCTAGGAATCCTACCCTCTCTGGAGATAACACTTACACACAGTTGCCTTTTGCTTCAGGAGGTACAGTATATTTGGCATTGTGCATTCAGTCTTGCCATACCAGGTGTGTGAGAGACTATAAGAGTAAGATATACCCTTGGTCCACTATCCCTCCTTTTATGTTCATAAAGTTAGGGTATCAACAGATAGCAAGTGAAAATTACCGTTCCACCCACCACAAGAATGCTGAGATGCTATTTTAATGTAGGGCAGGATGTTTTTTAATTGGTTTTGTTGTTTTTTTCCTTTGGTGAAAATGTATACCATTAAACTGTTCTTTTCAGGTATTCTCAATAGCAGAGGATATTTTACAGATGTCAATTTAAAAATCAAATTTTAAAGTTGGGAAATCAAATTATATGCATTCAGCTAACTAAAATCTTCCTTAACATCAACTCTCATAATACAGAACATGGACCCCAGCTGCTCAAAGCTTCCTGTCTTACCGTTAATTCTCATCTCCTTCTTGCTCATCAAATGTAGAGAGAAATATCCCCAGATCAAAGTCTAATTGGGAGCCCCAACTGTGCTGTCTCTTAATCACTGCAAAATTAACTTATCACTATATGATTACCTGAAATAACCTTACGAAAGATTGATTTTGTATTACTGTCCAGATTTCTATATACTTCAGCCAAATACCTATCATTTTCTAAAGAACGTAAATTGATTCTTTAACCATTTGGAATAACTACTACTAACACTAACTGAAAAGCCAGTAGCACATTGCAATCACAGAAACTGTTATTTATTTTTTACATTCCTGGAAGAAAGGACTATTTCTCAAAAGAGACAAAGTCAAGGAAAACAAAAAATGACTGTGCAACAAATCAATCCCAGAGATAAAATTAAGATTTTCATTATGGAGGTTGTGTGACCAACTACTAAGAAATCCCAGAATCCTAAATGCTACAGTTACATTTAATGTCCAAAGACACATTCAAATCACAGATTGCTTTTCCAACTTTAATTCAGCAAACCTAGATTCCATAAAATGAGATACAAGAGATTAGCCACTGCTGAATGCCTGGAGACAGCAAGAAAACATAATGATAGCGCACTGATTTACCTTCCATAAACTACCTGCCAAAGTCAAAATATTAGGACTTCAAGTTACAAAATCAAAACCAGCTCAGAAGAGCCAGAGTTGATACAACAGCATGAAGAGCAGCAGGAAAGTGTTGCACTGTTAGAAGCCGTAGATCAGTCATTTCTGTCAACATTTGATGGAAACTGAAAATCCCACATCAGTGTAATATATTCCTACAAGAAATGTTAGCAACCAAGACTATTATTGGTCACATTAAAGATACTCTGAACACTAAGAGCTTCTACTGACTTCAGAAAAATTTGTCATCAATTAGCACTCATAAAAGACCGATTATTAGATGCAAACAACCAGATTTGATAGACTAATTACCATGTAACTAATATTTAACACAATACCTTTTAAAATTTGTGATGCTAAATTTAAGGCTGCAAAAGTCCTAAGTACATTTGTATTTCTCATAGCATAAAAGCTAGAGATAGCATCATCCCACCAACCTTTTGGATTGGCCCTAACTTTCATTTATTGGAATAAATAGGAAGATAAGCATGTAACAAATCAATGTTCAATCACTCAATCCCATATCCTATTTCTCTTCTTCCCCCATTTTATTTCCTCTGTCACTCTTCTCCTTAGTACATCAAATTACAAATTCATCTCTAAAGGGATGTGTCCGTTCCACTTATAAATTTCCATTTTCTGTGATACTGAACAAAATCCTGTTGTTCCTTTTAATTAAATCAGTGATAAAAACCCAAAAGCTTAAAAAAAACAAAGCTACATCATAACCTGAGACTTTCCAAAAAACATGGTTAAAAAAATCCCTTGATCATCCAGATGCTGAGCAAAATATATACCAAATACACATATTTGACTGTTTTTTCATTGAAACTACATAATGGGAATTATGTGGAGAAGTGCCTTACCTTTACTGTTGATGAATCAAAATGGTGAAGAAAGATTTGAAGTAGTTGAACAGTGGCAATTGTGATAGTTAACTCAGAAGGAACAGTCCCTTGCAAGGATGGGGCAACACTTCTGACTAACTCCAGAGGTACGGGAGCATAGGAAAAATGAGAATCCCTTGTGCTACAAATGTAGGTGTCAGCTACTAATATGATCACCAACACATGACAGGGAGACCCTTGCATTTGAAGACATTTTGGTTGTGGTAACATTAAAGGATCTGGTAAAAAGATGGATAACAAGATAATATTGCATTGCATGTATAAAAGTGAAAAGGATGCACAGCTTAGTGTAAGTGCCGCCCCTTGTATAAAGCAGATGAAACATCAGCTGGTGGCAGTTACGCAGCCCCATTTCAAACGGGTGCAAAAATAGAACACGAATGCACAGATGTCAGCACACTGTGGGCAGTTATAGCCATAACTCCCCCTCTGCTTGTTACTGTTACATACCTGAAAAATTGCTCTTATATCTCATGACACATACAACATCTGCATTTCACTGTTTTAAGGGCACCGTATCTCACATTGCCTTATTTGTCAAGCAGTGTCAATCTCAATTTTAGGAATCTTTTTCAGGCCCCTCCTTACCTTTCTTCCATTCAAAATTACATAAAAAAATCCAAACAAAAAGAAGTCATCTAACTTAAATTCCCATTTCACAGCTGTCTCTCTGTTCTCCTCCTACTTGCCTGATCTGTATGAATGGATCACCAGACAGGTATGGAGATGCCAGAACGAAGATTGAGAAGATATCTAGAAGGGATTTAGAAGCAATACCAGCTCCAAATTCTCTGATCCAATACCACACATGACAGAATCCTGAAATTTTGCATTAAACACCTTATGTTTACCATTTGTGAAAGTCATTGCCCAGATTTTATTCCAACTTTCTTCCTTTTTACATACATATGCATACCAAGTGCAGAGCCATGAATATTCAGTGATATGCAAGTGTAACAAAGCTGATCCAAGTACTGCACTGCAGGAACATAAGGTCCTTTAACCTCTTACTAGAAATACTTACTAGATGAGAATAGTAAAATCTGTCCTACATGAATAGCTATGTCCCCATCTGTACCAAAAGGCGGACTGTATATAAAACTGATGTTGTTACAGACTGTATATATTTATGATATGCTAGAGATAATACAGTCTTGCATCAATAAAAAGACAAGCCTGTTCACTCTAAGTTTAAGGTTTTAGCCTTGTATTATAAGGCATAACTTATGAATAACTGGATCTAATTACAATCAAGATCTCTCAACTGGTGTAAGGTTAAATAACAGTACTTTACCTGACATTTATGCCTCATTTTTAAGGCCTGTGTTCTATAGAAACATAAGGTGATGTAATTTCTGACAGCTACAGTCACTGTCTCTCATTTTCCTACTTTGTATTGTGTCCTTTTCTTACTGACTAGTGCCAGCACTCAGCTGACAACCTGTTGTTCTTACATGTTAAACTGGCAAAAACCCCACCCATTTTATTTTGCTGCAAATTTAGTACACAGCTGGAACACCACAGAATTAGGCAAGATATGTGCAGTACCAGTAAGAAGAGCAATAGGGTCAGGAAAAAGAGGTGATCATGAAACCAGTGGCCTTTAATCTCAGCATCATACACTTACATACATCATCAGCAGGATGGAAAACTAAGCCTTTCATTTGACTGGAATTGTTCCTATATTCAAGTCCACCATGCTGAATGCACAACCATAACAGCACAACACTGCTAATACAAATTGCGAAACTTTTTGTTGCCTTTCAAAAATGGAAAAAAAATTATTTGTACAAGTCCACTGGAAGATTTGTGCAGACTTGCAGGTGAGAGGTTACTCTGGTTAAATAAATAACACTATGCGATTCCTCCCCACTCTTACCTTTTTCATATGATTGTGCGTTGAAATGTTTGGCATACAGAGTGACTAATAGAGGTGTTGGGAAAATTAGATGTGCTCAGTGTCCCCAAACCTTGACAGTTTTATTACTTGGTAATTGTGGTAACTTTAAGCACACAAGGGAAGACTGATATGCTTTCACCACACTCTCCTCAATCCTGTAACTTCATTAGCATTTTAGAATCCACTGGCATGGTTGCACACATGTATTACAAGTAACAGTTTAAAAGAGGGATAATAATTTCCTTACTAGGCAGTCTGAGCTGTATGCTGTTACAGCTTCTAAAATCCCTCTGCAATTCCAACATGAATTTTCCTTCATGATTTAGTTATGCCCCACAGTGTCAAGGCCATATATTAATTTCCTTTCCAGGGAAAGTTTTTTTTTCCTTGCCAGACCTCTCCTGTGATATCTTCTGTCAGCTCCATTGCCCATAAAATTAATATTATTTTTGAATACTATGATTTTAATGTATTTTTTCAAGTTTTCTTATAATTTAAATTCTGATTAACTCCTTTATTTTCTAACCCCACTGACAATAGATTAGCTCAGTTGGTTAGAGCATGGTACTAACAACATCAAAGTCATGGGTTCGGTCCCCATACAAGCCATTGAGTTGTGTCAGACTTTATATTCCTTGGGGGTCCCTTCTCACTCAGAATATTCTGTGATTCTGTGAAAACTAAGACAGAGATAAGGAGTGGAAGATGAAGAATTTTTAAGTGACATTGTACACAGGCAGCTACTGATACAAACACAATGAATATTAGCAGTGTTCAATTCAGCCTCTTCCTAAAGGCAAAACATCTCCACAGGTCTTCCCTTGCAGATAAAGGAGGAAGTGCCCAGACCCAGTCTGAATTAACCCTCAATCAAGAGTTGTACCAGTCATAATTCTTCTCTCTTCCCATACTATGTATTCATCCCCTTTTTTGTCTATCTCCAAGTATTTTATTTCTCTTAATTTTCACCTTCTCTTAATCCGAAAAATCAGCATTCAGTTTCCTTTCGAAAAGAGACTGAAATAATTTAAGAGTTCCAAATTTCTTGGATTCCACCTCCAAAATAAAAAATCCAAAAACACAAGCAGCCTGCTTGAAAACACAATAGATAAGTAATCTTCTGCCACAGCCTGAGAGAGTAACAAGCTGTAGGGTCTGTCATCATTCACTGTAGCAGCAATACAGTGAGCGAGTCAGTCTGTTTCCATTTTAAGTGATAAACAACTTACTATCATTTAGATTGAAAATTTAAATTCACCCTCTGCATGCTCTGAAAAACTGCACGAATTCAGATGTTTTTCCTGGAAAGTTAACATGTGGAAACCAGACCTTGCTAGGGAGAGGTTTACATTAGGGTATTCCAACAGAAGACTGATTTTAATTGACAAAATTATCATCTTCTAACTGCACACATTGCATACAAGTGCAAACACACCCTTTTCACATTTTGTATCTTGTACGTAGTTCAGTTCTGTATGTACTTGTAGTGGGCTGACCCTGGCCGGATTCCACAGACTCATTAAATCCCTTTCTGCAACTGGGCAGAAGGGAGAGGGGTCATCCACTTACCACCTTTATGGGCAAAAATAGACTCAAAGTGAGATAATACCTAAAATTTATTACTAACAGGATAAAAGCTAAGCAAAAGAGTGAGAAATAAAACAGTCTTAAAACACACACCACACATGCTTTTCCCCCCACTCCTCCTTCTGTCCATGGGGGCTTGCAGTCAGTTGTGGTTGCTGCCGCCTGCAATGTGAGTTCCCCCACCCCTCGGGGTTACTCCTCCATGACATGCAGTAGAAGTTGAGTCTCTGCACCCCAATGGGCCTCTGTGGGTTGCAGGGGGACATCCTGCTTCACCACGGTCTACAGGGGACCACAGTTGAGTCCATCCCCTGCTCCGTAGGATCCCTCCCACAGAGACAGTCTTCAATAGACTTCTCCAACGTGAATCCACCCCTCGGGCAGCAGTTCTTCCACATCTGCTGTCCCGAGGGTCACTCCTCCATAGTGGTACAGTCCTTCAGGGACAAGATGTACCGATGTGGGCCTCCTCCATAGGGCCACAGCTCTCACTCAGGTAAAACCTGCTCCAGTGTGGGTCTGCCTCTCCACGGGTACACAGGTCTGCAGGATTCTGCTTCATCCTGAGCCTCCCACAGGGTCACAGCCTCCTTTCAAGCATTCACCGGCTCCAGCACGGGCTCCTCCATGGGCTGCAGGGGGGTCTCTGCACCCCGATGGTCCTCCATGGGCTGCAGGGGTTTTAGCTCTGAGTCCTTCCCCTGCTCCATGAGGTACCTCCTCCCCCAGCTCTGCAGCGACCTTGATACCTGCCTGGTATCCCATGTTCTGGCTCTCTGGAATTTTCTTCTGCGCAACAACCCTCCAATTCTTAAATATGTTATCAGAGAGGCGTTACTATAATCTCTAATTTGCTCGACCCTGGCCAGGAGCCGGATGTCCCTCCTGGGGCCAAGTGTCATTGGCTCCCATGAGACAGGGGAAGCTTCTAGCAGCTTCAAAGAGAAGCCACCTCTGCAGCACCCCCCACTACCAAAAAAAAAAAAAAATGCAGCTACAGAAACCCAGGACAATACTAAATAAATGTATAAGGCTAATATATTTGTAGAGAGTTAAGTTTATTTATGATGTGAAGGATCAATACAGATTTTTAAATATTTATTGTGACTTAAAGAAAAACATGCCTCTCTTGAAGCTTTCTGGCAATGGCATCTTTTATTTACAGTCACTCTAAAGTGGTACACAGCAGTTTTCCTCTCAAAATTTTCTAAACTGTCTGTTGATAGTGAGTTGGCCAAACACTGCTTGTGTATTTACTGCAAGCTAAGAAGAAAACACAAGAAAAATCAAAAGAGACAACATAGGAGTTAACTGTTACCCTCTCTTTTTTAATTTTTCCATATATGTGGTAACAGGGGCACGTAGGAAGGGATCACTGTGTTTACTGTACAGCTATGAAGTCCAATCCCTGCCTACTCAAGCAGGGGTGTCTGGAACCACTTGCACAGGACCATGTCCAGACAGTTTTTGTGTATTTTTAAGAAGGGGGATTCCACACCTTCCCAGGGGAGCTTGTGCCAGTGGTTGGTCACCCTCAGAGCGAAGAACTGTTTTCTTACCATCAGGCAGAGCTTCCTGCATTTTGGCATGTCCTCACTGCCTCTGGGCATGTCACTGTGCATCACTGAAAAGAGCCTGGGTCTGTCCTCTTTGCACCCTCTTTTCAGGTACTTAGATCAAGAAGATCGCACCAAGCTTTTGCTACACCAGACTTCACAGTTCCAACACTCAGCCTTTCCTTACAGGAGCCCTGCCCCAGTTCCTTAATCAACTTGTGGCCCCTTGCTGGACTCTCCAGTATATCCAGACCTCACCTATATTGGGAAGCATAAAATTGGATACAGTACTCCAGATGTGGCCTCACCACTGCTGAGGAGAGTAACAGGATTCACAACCACCTCCCTTGATCTGCTGGCAACACTCCTTACGTAGCCCAGGGTACCATCAGCCTTCTATGTCACATGGGCATACTGCAGGCTCATTCTGAACTTGGTGTCCACCAAGACCCTCAGGGACTTTTCTCCAAAGCTGCTTTCTAGATGGCTGTCACCCAGCAAACACCAGGGCATAGACCTAATCTTTCCCAAGTGCAGGGCTTCATACTTGCCCTTCCTGAACTGCATGAGATTCCTCTAGACAATTTTTTTAGCCTTTTTAGATTCCCCTGGATGGCAGCACAATCCTCAGGCACATAAGCCATTCCTCACACTTTTGTATCATCAGCAAACTTGCTGAGAGTACACTTAGCCCCATCATCCAGATCATTAATGAAGATACTAAATAGGATTGAGTCAGTATCGATCCCTGGGGTCCAACACTAGTTGCTAGCCTCCAACCAGACTTCACACCATTGATCACTATACCCTTCGGTCCATCTGGTCTTCGAGTTTTGTTGACCTCACTGTTTGCTCACTCAGCCCGTATTTTAACAGCTTTTCTATGAAGATGTCACAGGAGGCATTCTGAAAGCCTTACTGAAACAAGTATCCACTGCCCTCCTCTTGTCTGCCAAGCCAATCATTTCATGGTAGAAAATTATCAGGTTAGTCAAGAATGGCTTCCCCTGTGTAAATCTATGCTGACTGCTCCTGATCACCCTCTTGTCTTTAATGTGTCTTAAAACAGTTTCAAGGATTAGTTGATCTATCACCTTCCATCCTTCTGGAGGATCAAGGTAAAGCTGATCAACCTGCAGTTTCCTGAGTATTCCTTGCCCTTTTGAAGACAGGAGCAACACTGACTTTCCTCCAGTCTACAGGCATTTTTCCCAGTCCTCATGATCAATCGAATATTGATTTAATCACAGTGATACTTGATCAAATCGAATACTAATTAGATCACAGTTATATCATCCAGCTGACTCAGCACTCATGGGTGTATTCCATCAGTGCCCAGAACCTTATCTATGTCCAGTTTACTCTTGTATTCTCTGACCTAAACCTCTTCCATCAAGTGTGTAACTGCTCTGCCCCAGACTTTTCCCTGCATTCCACAATTCCTGAAGGTCTTTGCTGGTAGACACAGAAACAAAAGAGGCTTTCAGTACGTCAGCCTTTTCCACACTGTGTGTCACCAGAGCCTGTGACCACATTTTCCTTAATACTCCTCCTGCTACTGATGTATTTACAGAAGTGCTTCTTGTTACCTTTGCCATCCCTCACTAGATTCAACTCCAGGCACACTAACTTTCCTACTCACATCCCTGCATGCTCAGATACTGTCTCAATGTTCCTCCCAGGTTACCTGTCCCTGGTTCTACGTATTTACTTTTTTATGTCTGAGTTTTGTGATGAGCTCCTTGTTCATCAATGCAGGGCTGCTGGCATTTTAGCCTGACTTCCTAACTGTTGGGATGGACCTCTCGAACTCTTGAAGAGATGACCCTTGAACACAAACGAAATTTGCCGCATCCCTCCAGGATCTGACTCCGTGGGACTTTTCTAAGTATATCCCTGAAGAGGCCAGTGCCCGCACTCCTGAAATCCAGGGCAATGATCTTGCTTTCTAATACTTAAACCAGGCTCTCAAAGAAAGCATCTAATCGGACTAATATCAGTAACTGGACGGATAAGAAATAGATTACATTAGTTTCTGCCAGGGAGCATATAGCTGAAAGGAAACATTTCTAAACTGACAAAACCATGGTGAACTTCTCTACTGAAAACATGGACTCTACAGAGTCCTAAAAAAACCCTCTCTCTGCTCAAAAATCATGAAATTCCTAAAAGGTTTTAGAAGTCAGATATCAAAATTAATGTAATACAATATATCTTATTCTTCAGTTAGACTGATCCACAACAAATTTATTGATAATATATGAAGAACATTTCATATTAAATACAGTGCTATCTTCTACGTCAAAAACTTATTCATATTTGTTTCTTCTTACTATATTCTTTTTATTATTGGAGCACACAATGCCTGTAAACTGATTTTATGAAACTGTATTTATGTCTAAAACCTACCAGTTAGTGTTAGCTGGACACAATTTATTTGCTTTTTTATATCTTTCGGGTTCCTGGTTTCACTGTAAATGCAGAAATTACAAGGTGCAACAGTGCTGCAGGATTTTTAAATTTTTTTAAGAGTAGGCCACTGTAACTATAACAGAAATAAAACACACAGGTAACGAAGTACTTAAATTATAATCTCAAACTGTTGACTGATTTTGTCTACTGTTTAATTTACTGCTAATTTTCATTCAGCCAGCTGTTCATCTCTTCTTTCCCCTACCTTCTCTGAATCTCATGGCTTTGAAACTACTTTCATATATTTAAAAAAAAAAATACGATATTCTCACTTTCTCACATTTTGAACACATAATTAAATGCTTTTTGTTTTTTTTTCCTAAAAGACTACATGGTTCATTATTATAACCAGATATATGTTAATACTGGATTCAGACATCACTCCCTACACCTTGACTATTTATATACTGAAGTAATTTACTTAACAATATATTTTTGGTATTGATAAGATATAGCCATAAACCTGCTTTCTTCCCAAATATTCTCTAGGCAGCATTCTTTAGTGATTTTCAGGACTGTCACTTTAAAAGACTGTAACAGACTGTTAAACAGAGGAGAAGATAAGTATTTTTCCTGACTTACATTTGATGTCAAATGAAGGTCCTTGGATTTGTAACAGTGTCAAAAACTAACCAAGTATAGAAATTACTTTTCCCACTCTATTCTGTGAAGAGTTCAATCAAGTCTTTATATACTATTCATACTTGTTTGCAAGCTTTAGTTGAATTTAATTTCATCCATTACAGGTACATTTACTTTCTACATGTCCTGGATCACCCTAAGTATCAAAACCTTTCTTTGCGTCACTACATTTTCTAAAGAAATTGTATTTACAGTCTTGGGGTGGGGGAATAATAGAAGAATCTGTTAGAAGAAAAACACTCAGAGCTGTCAAACTAAGAAAAAAATTCCCTCCCAAACCTAAAAATCCCCCTTGCACAGAACAGACATTCCATATATCTAGACTAATCCTTAATAATCTACCAACATGAACCGAGGCATACCATTCCAGCTACTTGACAGCCTTTTAATAAGTGGTAGATTCATAATGCATCTGAAGACCCGTTACCTAAGAAATGAAATTTTTCTAAAAATAAATTCAGAAGATGACATTTTATATGTTTGTACTGCTGTAGCAAGAGTTCTAAGGGTAGCTCACTTAGGCATGAGATGATTCAGATATATATATGTTGGGCATTATTACTTTACAGTTTTCAACATTCCTAACACAAGTAAAAGACATTTTGAGAGTCATGCAGAAACATGCCTAATTTTAATTATTTACCTAATTATACCAACATTTTAATGGGAACAGATCTTCTTCATTTGCTGAAAGGGATGATTTCAACAAATAAAAAAACTACAACTTTGAACCAAGGCAGGCCTAGAAGTTAAAAGGACTTAAGAGGCAAAATGTAAAGCAAAGAGTTATTTCAGTTGCCTTGGCCCCAGACTAATGCAATTTCACAATGCTTTCTGCTTGAAAATAAAAATACTGAATTCTTACTTTAAAAACTGCACATATATACGCATAACACTGGGGTTTTAAAAATACTGATATACACTCACTTATAAAAAGGCCCAAACAGCCCACCTCTGTCAGCCTCCCTCAATACAATCAAGACTGGTAGGCAAGCTTGAAAAACCTTTAGAGAGAAGAGTTTTAAATGTAATCCACTTTCCAAACCACAGACTCTATCAATAACTTAATGATAGAGAGAACACTACAAGCATCATGCTAATTAAAAGTGTAACTCATAGAATCATCAAGGCTGGAAAAGATCTTTAAGATCATCACTTCCAACCATCAACCCAGCACTCTCTGCCCTTAAATCCCTAAACCACATCACCCAGTGCCAGATCCAGACACCTCTTAAACACTTCCAGGGATGGCGACTCCATCACCTCCCTGGACAACTTATTCCAATGCCTAACCACCACAACTGTGCAAGAATTTTTTGCTAATATCTAATGTGAATTTCCCCTCAGTTTGAGGCATTTCCTCCGGTCCTCTCACTGCAGGCACAGTAGAAGGGACAGGCCTCCACTGCACCACAACCTTTCAGGCAGCTGTACAGAGCAATTAGGTCCCTCCTGAGCCTCCTCTTCTCAAGACTAAACAAACTCAGCTCCTTCAGCCATTCCTCATAAGACATGTTTTCTAGATCTTTCAGGAGACCTGTTGCCCTTTGCTGGACACACTCCAGCACCTCAAGGTGCTTTTTGAAATGACGGACCCAGAACTGAATGCAGTACTTGAGGTGTGGCCTCACCAGTGCCAAGTACAGGGAAATGAAACACAAGCTATTAAAATCTTAAGATTTTTAAAAATCAAAAAACCCCACTGCTTTCTGAAGTATATGTTTGCACAGGCAGACACAAATTTCTGACAATTGTTAGCAATAAAAATACTAACTGATTTACCCAGAAGAAGACAAATTATTTAAAAAATCGTAATTGCAACATACAGGATAGCAAAATACTGGAAATACTTTTTTTTACAGAAAACTGGACTAGCTTAATCATGGTATAATCTCTCACATATATCGCTGGCTTTTCTCCACATACATTGCTACAGATACAAGTGTTGAACTATTTTCTCCAAAGAAGGGATTTACAGAAAATACAACTTTTTAACTCCAAAAAAGTATTCTTAGTAGCAACCAATGCTAGAGCACTAGCAACCAAAGTAAGTGTTCCAATACTGGCATGATCATCTACTTCTGTAGTAAATTCCAGAAGACTTCTATTAAAATGTAACAGTCAAATCCCCCCAGTACTCTTGATTATGTGCCCTATTGGTCTATTCATTTTCTACCAAAAATTAAAAAATAAATCCTTTTAATGAGTTCATTTATACATTTTACAGGTATGAATTTAACTCCACAGCAAGTAAATGAAATTGATGACTTCATGCAGCATGAGCAAACAAAAAATCAAATATCAGATGTGAATCTTTACTCTCCCTAACAGTTTATTTGCTACTCTGATTAAGGTACTAGCAATGACATTTTCAGCTGTTTTTCTACTAATCACTTCATTAGATAAACTAGTGGTGATGCACATCCAGGAACTGAAAAACAAGCCGCTGCTGAGTAGAAACTGAAGCAGAAAGATGGAAAAGAATCTGTAGAAGAAAGGACTGATAAAACATATCTTCATAAAGAATAAAAATAGTATTAGTCTTAAAGAGAAAATATCAACTATTGCTGAACTATGTGTTAATAACAGCTAAAAAAAGTTTGACAAGAATTCACTAAATTCCAGTAAAATCAAACAACCAGATATTTTGGAGTCAGATTTTACTAAAACTGGCCGTACTTATCTCTGCCCTTGGTAAACACGTCCCTCCCACTGACTGGTGAAAGATCACACAGAAAGCACACTGTGTGTGCTGTGGCTTCCAGTATGGACAATGTCATAAGCAGAATTCATCTCTCTGTCAAAACACGTTGGCCATTCACAATAAATCCACATTTATTTTCTGGAAAATCAATGGCCTGCTATTTACAGGCTACACAAAACTGGATTGACAGGAAGTGGAAAGGTGCCGCCCTCACCTTTATCAGGTTTCCTATAGGAAACCTTGTCACCTACGGCACGCAGACACAGGGAAGACCCTTGGAGACTACAAATGCTTCACTCAGCTAACAACAGACTAACAATTCAGAGAAAAATATTATAATATATTACGCCTTTTCTACTCCACGGACCTCATCACCAGGCTTGGTCCTCTCTTACTACACGCCGGGCCTCTCTGGCACCCTCCCTGCCGCACGACCCCGGGGCCGGAGCGCTAGCGGGGCTCCCGGCACGGAGGCGCACGGGGAGTGCGGGAGGCCCAACACAAGTTCTGATAAAGGGAGCGGCGGGGACTGACCCCGAGGGCTGACCCGACCTGCGGGGCCACGGGAGGTGCCTGACCAGGCTCCGCCGAAGGTCGCGGCCCGCGCCCTCAGCAGCGCCTCCGGCTTGTCCCGCCCCGCGCCCCCACTGACCTGCTCCGCCGCCGGGATCAGCACGCCGGGCTCTGCCTCCAGTCCCGCAGTGGAGCTCGGCGCGGACGGAGCCACCCCCGCCCCGGGGCGGTCTCCCCAAGCCGCGGGCAGAGGCAGCTCCGGGGCAGCCGCACCGACCGACCGACCGCGGTCCCCGCCCGCGCGGCTGCGCAGGAAGCGCTCCCCGAGACGCGGACAGCGCGCGGGAACGGCTTCCCGCACGGCGGCGGGGCCTGGGTGGGGCGGGGCGATGCTTGACTGACAGGTCGAGTAGCAAATCGGCGGCTCGCGGTGCACGGAGCAGCCAATGGGAACGGCGAGAGGCGGGGCGGCAGCAGGGCCCGCGTCCTCGGCCCGGCAGTGCCGGGCGGGCGTCCCACTGGGACGGGAGTTGCGGTCCTGCCGCCTGCGGGAACGCTCGTAGAGGCCTCTGACATGGGGTGGTCACCGAGGGTGGTGCGAGGGAGGCGAGGCTGAACGACTTGGAGTCGAGAGCAGCCTGGGATGCAGCCCGTGGGCGGCGAGGGGGCTGTGGAGCATTTACTGGCAGGACTCACAGGGATGTGAGAGGAGAAACCGAGCAGGGTCTGGAGGGAATGTGGCGGCGTCCTAGAGGCACTGCGGGCGGATTTCTCTCCAGTAGGACCACGCCAGCACCTATTTGATTGGTACAGCTCGGTCAGCCAGCCAGGTTCTCCCGAGGGGCTGAAAAGGCTTTAGATGACACAACGCTGTTGTCTGGGTGTATTGCACAACTTAGGTGGGGAAAACTGCTTTGTAAAGTTGGCTATTACAGTTCTGGGAAGCAAATTAAACAGAGCTCGGTATGAGCAGGTTGATAGAAATTGACAATGTTTATTAAACATAGCGATTAAAAGATACACAAACAGTGATTTATCTATTTCCAAACCATAACTATATTTAGTTTTGATGTATTCCGGAACGCAGATTGACAGGTGGTGTTAAGCGTCAGTTCTTCAGATACTGTGCTGAGGAGGCCATGGGGACATCCCCATAGGCACATATTGATGGATTCTGCCCTAGTTTTTTCTAACTCACAGGGGAGAAATTAGATAGCACTCTGGACTACTTGAGATGCTGCTAAATAAAGTACAGGCCTTTATGAATATCAGGATCTTGAAAGAACAGTTTTGTTCTGTATGTACATGTAATTTTTCACAATGATAAAGCAAAACAGATGCCTAACTTTGTTAACAGTGAGTAATTCCTTTTTTAGAAGAACTGTTTGAAGTGACTAATGCACTTGTCTGATTTCACAAAATGGGGATTAGGTGTTTTTGCATGAAAAATGCATTTTAAACAAAATAAGGTAACTATCTTTTGAGCTAGGAAGGCTCTTTTATTTCACAGAAAGACATTGTAGTGGAAAGCTTATGACCACTAATAAAGGAAAACGAATCATCCCTAAATGTTTAGACAGTGTACTATATACACCAAGGTATTTGGGATAATTTTTGCATTGTTTTTAAAACAAAACCATGTAATGATCCATTTCTGCAGAAGAGTAATTAATTGAATCATGAAATGAATTTATTATCAATTATTTTTCATTGTGTATTTGGATTAGAGACAAAGAAAAATGCTTCCTTGTGCAGGACACTGTGGAGAGCCTATGAGCGTTTAAAATCTTCTGAAATGAGACCGTGTGTCACATGGGCGTAACTGAGAAAGGCAACACAGCTACAGCTCAAGAGTGAAGCAATGTGCTGTTTCTCGGTAGGGCTGATATTGTGACTGTCTCAAGGAGCCATGCTTTCTAGGTGAAAAATTGCCTCTGTTTTTGACTGGACACTGCAGATGCAGCTATCTGTGTCTGTCACATGAGGCCTCGGAACAAAAGCTTGCAACGCTAAGTTGTTACTGTTTGGAATACGTAGGGACCCTGTAATAGGAAGTGTAATAGAACAGTTCTGGGCAAATCTCACATGCAGAGTAAGAATTTTGACATGAGTTCTGAAAGATGGGTTTCAGAGTAGTTTGTGAATAATTCTTGATGAAGCCATCTTTCCTCATTTACTCCAGTTCCTGAAAGAAAAGGTAAACAAACAGGAGTACTTCATATCTGAAGTTTGTCCTCATTTCTGCATTTCTGTATTCATCTGACACCCACATTTCCTACTGCTGTTCCTTCTGTTCTGTTCATATGGAGATCATCTGGCCCTCATGCTGCTGAGAAATCTCTCTCTTCTCCAGGACTCAATGTGGACAAAGACAGCACATTCATTGTCGAACAGATTGGCTTCACAGACTGGATAGCCTTATTTTTTTCTAAACTGGAGAAGAGCGTGCTTGCTTAAACTACTACAGCAGTGAAAAAGGGAGTTTTCAGACATGCTGAATGAAATGGAGACCAAACTAAGGTCACCTTTCTCTTTGAAAAACTTTAAACACCTGTTCCTCCCTGCAAGCTGTACTTGAATAGTTGAGCTTTGCTGTTGATTCAATAATCAAAATGTTATTTGTAGTGTCTTTGTAGCAGGCGGCACAGATTAGGAATTTAGTCACTGCTATTAATATTCTTCCTGGAGCGGAAAACCACAGCTAAGGGACTGAAATATGAAGGAAGAGTGGGGGACAGAAGAAAAATGAAAAGCTAGAACATACCTTTGTCCAAGGTTTTCATTTGTGTCTAACCTTCCCTGTCATTTCTATCCTTCTAATTCTTACAGGATATGATAGAAAAATGTCCCCTCTGACTACAGAAAAGCACTCTCAAATCTCTGTGCCACTACTTGAAATGTGATGATGCTTTTAACGCGGACATTTTCTATGGCTTTAACTACTCACAGGTCTGTACCAAAACCAAAGTAGCCACTGTGAATACCTAGTAAGTACTGTTCATAAACATTTTTATAATGTTTGACCTTAAGAGTGACCTGAAGATTAATGGATATGTTGTATCAGTTTTAATGGGTCTCTTCTCTCTTGGATACACACATGTGACTCCCATTAAGTCTTAATGGGAGTTATATGTGTGCCTAGAGGTTAGACAAGCTCTCTAAAGGCGCTGTTATGCTCTGTTGTATTAACGATCTCATAATTGCTGAGGTGCTGCACCTTTGCATTGAAAGTAAACTAATTAAGTTGGTGTAGTATAAGTTGCAATGCTAGCATACACGGCACGTATGTGTGTTTTCCTGTGAGTCCCTCAGTACACAGAGGTAGAGGCCAAATCAAATGTGGAATTTAAATTTTACATGTGACTTGACTTCCTTTGTAACTGTTCTTTGTAATACAAAATGATTTCATGAGCTTGATTCCTAAGAAAGATGATTGCTCTTGTGAGTACGGTGAAAGAAGTTGAATGTGATGTTTTATCATTAAAAGATGTATTGAGAAAAAAAGACTGAATTGATTCTTATTTTGATGTTCCAAATTATACATTTTGAAAAAGGCAGTTAGGTCTAGAGGATTAACATGAAGCTTGATGTTGAATTTTAATTATGGCTTTGTTACTTATTTCTTCCAAGTGCCTTTAGACAAAGCACTTCACCTTTCTTTGATTTCCAGGTATGTAAAATATCTGCTTGCTTCTTAGTGCTGCAGACATAAATTAATATCTGTTCTATGCTTTGAAATTTTAATTTTGGTACATCCAACTGTATTCTACTGGCATGATCATGACAGCAGATGAGGAGGAAAAAATCATAGTACCTACCTGATACAGCCCAGCAGAATCTCTGGTGATGACGCAGTTCTGTCAAGAGAACTGATTCTGTTCCATAGTTTATGATGCAAAAGACAGTGCATTGGTAATGAAAAACGTTTGATATGGTTTTGGTGGAAAAATTGTACAGTAGGCAAGTTGACATATTGTATAGACATTTGACATTTTCACCCATCAAAATAATCATTAGAATTTGATAGTCACTGTGAAAATTTATGTGTGTATTCCCTGTCTCCATGCATTTGGAAATCAACCATGATGTATATATATGTACGTATGTATATGTATTATATATATATATAAATTTGGGAAAAGAATGAATTTCTGCATTGTGGAGGAAAAGAAGGGCTTATGTGGTAACCTTCACATTTAAAGTTGGTTTGTTGTTTTCCTTTTTTCTTTTGCCAGATCAAGGTATTACATAAACTCAATTTCACAGTTTAGTTCTGCTGTTTGTAAAGTAATAGATCTTGGGGTTTTTTGGGGGGTGGGTTTTCTTTGTTAGTATAATTATTTTATTTTTACCCTTATGTGATTCTTAGTTTCTAATTGAAAGTAGCAAATTTCTACTGAGACTCCAATGCATAAAATATATTGTATAGTTTAATCAATTTTCTTCCTCATGTAAATTTCAAGCGTTAATTTCCCTGTTTTTTTAATAATTTGTGATTAGTGCTCCAGTGCTCTTTAAAACAGAAGTAGTTAATCTTATAAGTGTTATAATTTTTGCTATATAGGATATTACTAAAGAATGTTGAAAATGAAAACAAACCTTAGTTCATTTCAGTTTTTATATGTATGCTTATCCATAAAAAAGTAGGAACAGTTCTATTTTGTAACCCTGGCAAACTGCAAACATTTCCAAGTTTTCAGGTGTGTTTCTATGTACTTGAGGTTCTTTGCCCTAAATTTTGCTTTGATGGCATATTCTAAACTTCCAGAGACACTAGTTGTGTCATATGTATTATTACAGTGTTAAGCACTTGTACTCTCATGAAGGAAGCTGCTGCTGGGAAAAAAAAAAAAAAACTACTATGTTTTGCGATAATCTATAGACCAGTTTTCTAAGCAGAATAAACAACATTTTCAGGATTTAGTTGTGTTTTTTTTTCTTTTTATCAGAATAACTATGCTTATATTATTTTTACAGTATAGTGGCTGACTGAAAGTAATTTATTCTATCCCCCAGCTTTTAAGGGTGATTGAAAACTGGAGTGAGATGCCCAGATGAGTTATGGAGTCTCCATCCCTGGAGATAGTTAAAACTCAACTGGAAGCAGCTCTTAACAACCTGGTTGGAGTGAAAGGTTGGACAAGACAACCTCCAGAGCTCTGTTCCAACCTCAGCCATTCCATGATTCTGTAAATTGTGTCGCTGCCTTGTTGGGACCTTTCCACTGTAGACCAGCTTTCAAATATTCAGATATTTCAAATTGTGATTAAGACTGAGTAGTTTTTGTCCCTGTCTTGGGGATAAAGCACATGAACAGGAGCAGTTTGCATAACATGACTGGCCACATGAAATGTTGTAAGACTAAACAGTTGAATTTATAGAGAGCACTATGGTAAGAAAATGACAGTTTTACAGATGGAAAGACAGTACACAATACCAGTATGCAAGCTGCCTATTTTTTCAGCCTCCCTTGACATACTATATAAATAAATACTGCAATAAATATTAATTGCATTAATTACATGTTTAATTTTTATGCGTAAACTCTTGATTGCCTTACAAATTGCTTTTGTATTCATAGTTCTGATATGAATGAAATAGCTAGACCTTATGTGAGACTTTTTGTGTTAAATTTTAAATGAGTCATGGAAATATTAGGTGGTTTACTGCAAAGTTAAGGTATTGAAGCTAAGAACAAAAGTAAGGTATTGTGATTTTTTTTTTTGAGTTTGATTTTGAAAAGTACTGTTGAGTAGTTCTGTACAGAATTTAATTCTAAGTCTGTTATACTGAGAGTTACGGTAGCCAGCTGTTTTACCTTGGTTCTGTAAAAGAGTAGCTGGACTGGTAGAATACAGCACATGCTGTCCCGTGCCTTCACTAACAGTTGTAAGCTTTAGTGTTCTGAAAATAGTGATCGTTTAGGTGCTGGCACCCTTGATTTTTGGCTGTAGGTGGTACTGAAACTGTGTAAGTTGAAAACAGATTTCTGATACCTTCTCAGTAGCAATTTGTTTGAACTTGTCTCAAGTAGAAAAAAGACTGGTGATATAATCTCATTGCAATTTGTTTGAATGTGCCCCCAGAGCTCTCTAGGATTTTAGAAACTTGTCATTGGGTAGTATTCCATAAAGTTGTTGTGAATGCCAAATATATTGAAAGTCAGTGATTATGCTCATGTGAAAAGTCTGGTACATTGCATATGCCCAAATAATTGTAAGGATGCTAATAAATCATTCTAGATTAATGATTCCTATATGAAATTAAAACAAAAAAAAAATAAAAATATGACATAAAACCCTAACATTGCTTTAGGTAACCTGTATGTTTTTTCACACGTACTTGCACACTTCAAAGATAGAAGAAAAGGGATGATTAAATTTGTTAGTTGCTTGTGGAGAGACTGAATTGATATGCTTTCTTAAGCTTGTGTTGAAACCAGATACTAAAATTAGTAAGTTAGTACAAAAATTGCAAATGTCAAGATGTGAATGGGAATAGGTTAAAAAGGGCCAGATTTATTATTTTGTATTTTTTTACAATAAAAGGTGAATTTCAACTGTGCTTTTTATTTGTGTTCAGTTTTTCAGTGGGACAAGAAACAGAGTCCAACTTTGCATTCTTTTATGAGTGAATAGCATGTCCCATTCAGTTCATTCTGTGGGTAATGTCACAGAAAAATGCTGGAGGAATTCAGTGCTCTTTAGGTCAATTTTCATAAGCTGCAGTTACTCATAGCTGAGATAAAGGGACTGATCTGATTCTGAATGAAGGTATGTGATGGATAAACAGGAGTGTTTTTTGGGTTTTGTAGGGTCTATATTGATAATAATTTCATCACTGATATACAAATTTGCAAGTTATGGTTTATTTCAAATTAGAGATTATCAACAAAAAAATTTTTGGCACATAATGAAAAAAATTTAAAATCACCTACATTATGCAGATGTCTAAAAGCAGAAGCAGAACTAGATTTGAGAGGAAACCTGTGTTGTATTCTGATATCAACAGCAACTTAGATCAAATTGGTATCACATCAGAATAATGTTTTAGAGCCTCTACCAATTTAAAAATCAAATTGATGCTAGATTTGTATAGAACAACACATTTGACTGACAGAAAAGGCTGTTATAGATGGATGTGATGTTCTATCCTTGTGTAACAAGGGTTTTGACTGACAGTTTAACAATAGTACACTTTCTATCCCATATATTCTAAGCGATTATTATTACAATACAAAACATTTTTGCACTTGCTGTATATAGATAACATGTACACTTTTTTGTGTAATAACATTCAAGAAGAGAGGGTTTCTTTTATGTCTTAAAGATGATACAATTAATGAAGGCTCCATCTGACACTTATAACCAATGTCAAGGATTGCTATTGTGGTGCATGGTAATGTAAAAACTATCAGGGTACTTAGCTCCCAGTGAAGGATCAGCATAACTCTTGATACATGCTATATGGTAGATGAAATAAATCTCCTTGGAGAGCAATAGAAATATTTCTTAAACTGAAGAGTACTCTTTCTGTTTTATAATCCCTCTTTTCAGCTTTGCAGTTCTTTGCATCACAGTAAAATGCAGTTTTAATCTGAAAAATAACTGTGTAAAATGGTACCTATTAATGCAACAAATATGCTTTCTGTGCATTGCAGTCCACATTTCTCTGAAATGAGACCCAAGATTCTTCTTCAGAATGATAGGTTGAGATAAGGAAGATAGACAATTTTTCTTATTTGGGTGTCTCTTTCATTTTGGAGAGACCATCCTTTTGTAAGTATCCTTCTCATTTTAAAATTTCTGGTTTAAATTCTTGACATCCTTTGTCCCTTTAGATCATCACAGCACTGTAGGAAGTGTCTCCTATATTGTGTAGGTTTTTACAAGAGTAGGAACAGTACACTGTGACTACATTACATTTGATGATAATAAAAAGATCAACATTAAAGCCTAAACTCTTCTGTAAATTTCATTTTAGTGTTGCATGCAACTAAGGAAGAAGTATACTCTTTTATGAACCTCCCAACAATGAAAAAGACGGAAAAAAATGGGTCCATATTCATCAAAACACATCTCCCTCTTTCGGATTATGTAGATGATGAAAATACGACAAATACAAAGTTTGCTTTTACAATATGGATTTTTTTTTTTTTAAATTGACTCACTGTGAAGGATATTTTTCTTAAATTACTTTGTATTTGGTAAGGGAATTCAAAAGATTAATTTTTTCATCTCATTATGTATTATTAGTGGGATCTTGGTATCTCACATTTATTCTGCAAGATTTTATTTTTCTGTGGAAGGACAAATCCAGTATGTGTTTTATCCAACAAGAGGATTATTTATTGGCTTGGGGCAGTGATGGTGATATTTTCTGCAAAGCACTAAAAAGATCTTTAAACAATATTTACCCTGTTATTGGTGGTGCCACCTCAACTCTTTGTCAGTTTTAGATAGAATACCAGTGCTTCTCTAGCAGTGATTAATGATATGAAGGAAGGGATAAAAGTAATTTGGGAAATAATATTATCCAGTTAGAAAACGATCACTCAGAAAAATTGTAGTTTTATCAATATAAACTGCTAAGTTTTAAAGTGAAGCCAACTTAAAAAAAAATCCATGATGTGGAATTATATTGATCTTCACATAGGTCATTGTGATAATACAAACATCTGGTACTTAATTTGAGAGAGCACTAACAATAATCATCTGTACAAGGGCCAACTTCTGGAGGCTGTTAAAGCACATACTTTGCCAACCACTGAAAACTGTAGAGTTTGCAAACTGAGACTGAGTTCCACTTTCTGAGCAGGATGTCATATTGATACAGAACTGTACTCTACCCCCACTCAGCCAGCAACATCTGTTTAACACAGCTTTTCTTTCCCTGACATCTTTCCTCATCTTGCTTAACCCATATCCTCACCTTACTCTGTGTCCTGACTTTGCTCATTGTCCTTCACCAGCAAATACAGGTCTAAAACTGTCTCATTTTAGTTTCTCCCCCTTCTGCTGTTTTTTTTTTTTCCCCTCTGACCTTTTGTATCATTGTTCCAGTAGCAGTTGTCTGTCTAATCTACCTAATTGTCTTTGGTCTTTCTTGCCTCTTTTATGCTCCTCTCATCTGTGAACCCTCAGTGCTCAATTAGTGAAGGAACAAAAGGCACAGAAGGAAATGTTCCCTTGCTGTCTATTCTTGTCTTTGGCATTGTAACAGACTGGAACGGAGGCAAGTACAGAGGGCTGGATTAGCTCCTTCATCTCCAGCTTGGAGAATACTCAGTAGAGATTTTTTTTTTATTTTTTTTTAAGAGACTTTTGCTTTTGGAATGACCTTTATGCTGAGCATATGCAAAACATAATTTGCAGATATTCACAACTTGTCCAAAGGTGGGAGAATTTCTGCAGGATTCATGAAAGTATTGAGTATTGAGTTAGTTCATCCCATATGCCCTGTTTTAAACCTTTGTGTTAAATTGTGATGAGTTTTCTGTTTTAAGCAAAACGTTTCTTCACTTTTAATAAGGACAAAACATTTCCTTTGTATTTAATTTTGAAGTGAATGCAAAATTTTTCTTGATGTCCATATGTGTAATTCTTTCCCTGGTTTAAAAAAATGAGAAGTGCAATCTGGGATGAGCATAGAAATACGCCAGAAAAAAGCAAGGATTTGTCACTTGGGGAGCTGAAATACTAAGTTTTAGAGTGGGTCAAACTCTGATGTCTTTAAACATCAGCTGTACAATGAACACCACTTACAAATATGTGTGAGGGACATGCATAGACACATTTGTCAAGTTACCTTATTTTTCTAATTAAAAAAAAAAAAAAAAATTAATCTCCTTAGCAGAAATGTTTTCTCTCAGAATAAAGATTCTGGAGTCTCATAGATATTTAATTTGCAAGATAGTGTAATGAAAATATGCTAATAGCTTTTTCAATAAATTAATAGCTTTCAAGTTCATACTAATTAGTTTGTTAAAATATTCTATTGGTAAAATACTTTTTTTTCCCTCTAGTAAAAGTTAAGAGCATAGTCTTACATGAAGCATTTTGCCAATAGGAAAAGCAGAATGGGAAGAAGAATCAAAATGGTTAGGAAAAAATAATTAGCAAGTGAGTGATGAAGGAAACTGCCATAATTGTCATCAAAGATAACTTTCTGTCATTTTACAGTGAAATCGAAGAGAGTATAGAAGTGGATCTTGAGGAGTTAAGTAAATATTCTTGGGAACAAGGATGTGAAAGCAAACTTCTCATGGTGTCATACTTGGTCCCAGGGGTCTTACATTCCTGTGGCAGCAGCTGCAGGAGGAGTGAATGGTACCCCATTTTCTGCCTGCCCTTGGTGGCCAAAGCACCAAGAAATTGAAGGATAAATTTTCCTGTTGAGAAGATAACCTATATCTTTCATTTTCCATGTCAATTCTCTATTGTAGTGTAATACATTGTTCAGTGAGAATTAATGAAATCTATTTTCTTTGATTTTTGGTTGGGATTTTATGGGAGAGTATTGTATAACCCTGACATCCTGGCACTGTAAAATCTAGCTTTTTGCTAACCTCCCTCTTTCTTTGGCATTTTTTAGTAACAATGATAGATCTCCCTAGGACCTTCTAAAACAGTACCCCTTTTATCCTTATATATTCACTCTGATATACTTTGAATCCTACTGCAGTTGTTTACATCTTTCTCATGTCCTTTTGAAAACGTGCTTGTAGTACCCTCAGCTTCTTTTTGCTTCTGTTGGCTGGGCAAAAGGTGTCATGTGCTCTGACTTTTCCCAAAGAATGCATGTGTTGAATGGCCTGCTGGCTATTGTCAAAATGATTAACATCTAAAGATCTCCCTGTTCTTCTATTAGCCAGGGAATTAATAGAGATTATTCCTATCTTTCCAACTCCTGGTCCTCCCCGTTTACTGAGTACCACAACAGCTGTAGTATCTTTGTGAACTCAGTTGCTCTCAAATTCAGTAGAACTAAGTCACTGTTTTAAAATTTAAGGTAATACAGTCATGAGACAGTCTAGAGTTGGAGAATTTTACTTGAGGTCATTTATTGGCGTCAAACATGAATCTCGAGTGTCAAGAAGAAAATGAGAACCAATAAGACACACACTTTCATAAGCAACTGGTCGCCCCTGCCCTGGTCCAAACAGATCCAGATGATTCCTAAAACACCTGGATGACAACTACATGGTACAGGTACTAAGAGAGCTGACTAGGAAAGATGCTCTCCTTGTTTTGTTGCTTGTTAACAGAGGGTCTCATGAGCGAAGTGGAAAATGGAGGCCGTCTTGGCCACAACAACCACAAAGCAATAGAGTTTAAAATCTCTGTTGGTTGAAGGAAACATGCCAGCAAAACTTCAACACTGGACCTGAGGAGAGCAGAATTCAGGCTGCTCAGGGAACTAGTGAGTAAGGTCCCTTGGGAAAATGCTTTTGAAGGCACGGGAGTCCATCAGTGCTGGTCACTTTTTAAGCATTGCCTCCTAAGGGAAAATGAACAGGCAATTCCGAAATGTCAGAAGTCAAGCAGACAAGGCAGAAGGCCATCCTGGCAGAGCAGGGATCTTCTTTTCGAGATAAGGCAGAAAAGGAAGGTCTTTTTCCAGCCCCTCACACCTGCTGCTGTCTGTCTTAAATATGTCTGAGCAAGGATGCCATGTGCTCCTCTGGAAGTTTTTTGTGTTTTCCACCCTTTTGTTTGTTTTCTTTTGTTTAGGACAGGCTGGAGTCAATTTTGACTTGCACATGGCAGTACATGACCTTCTCCCACCACCCTCCTTCTACTTAAATCCTGTAGAATATGTTCATTTAAAGCTAAGTAAAACAAGATGAATGAATAAACAGATAGCACCATGTTTATCTCTTTTTTTTTTTTCGTAAAAGACTATGGAGAAAAAAAGATGGCACTAACTTTTCCTCTGCTGTATTTTATTTGGTTATTTTTTTCATAGAAAGCAAAGTATTTGTGTTATTAGTCATGGGATGAATAAGATGCTTACTATAAAGGAACTGGGTTTTTTAGTGTGTTTTAGTCTTATACAGGCATCTAATATTATTCTTTTAACAGTGGTATTAGATAGGAATGATCAGCAGAGAAATTGCATTGGAGGTCCTGTCTCTATTATATATTTTTAATTAGTGGTTCTTCTCTCTTACAGTACAGCTGCTTTAATTCCTAAGTATGCAATTAAGTGTCCTTGTTTGGAAAAAAACCTCAGTTTTGAGGCTTACATTTGGTTCAGAGTTGCTAGGAATAAGATCTGGTCAACACATGAATTTTCTTGTTAAAATTTGAGCTTTCTGTTCTTTCAGACTTCTCTCAAATTGCCTACTTTGTTTTGACTAACGTAACACTTCAGAAAAAATCCTCTCTCTGAACAAAGTGTCTCATTTTTACATTGCTTACAATTGGTTAGGTCACTTTGCTTTCATATTTTCTTCCCAATAGCATTTCTCTTCTTGTTCTGGAAAATAATTTCCTGGTTCTGTACTTTTTTGAATATGTTTCTTTCTGTTGATCATTATAAGGTTTCAACCTTATCGTTTTTTCAGTGATTTAATCTTCAAGCATAACTCTGTATAATTATCAGTTCCATGTGAAAATCTGTTTTGGTCAAACACGATACTGTTTTAGCTCACTTGTAGGAAATTTATAAAATACGATGTGGTATTGAACCTTGATCTTTAAAATATTGATATAATAATTATTCATTTTATACTTTAAACTATGTTGGTGTTTTGCAAAAGAGACACAATCCTGTTCACATGGTGAAAAGGATAGAGCTGTAGAAAATTATAAATATTATATTTTCACTGTGAGTTAGAAAAATAATTTAACTTCTTCCAGTCTCTGTGGCAGTCACGAGTTTATGGAAGGAGGTGAATGAGGCAAAGAAGTTTGTATAGCAAACAGGGTTAGAATTGTACAAGGAGCTAAAATTTGTCTTGGTAAGCTTCCAAAAACTATACCCTAAAGGAAACCATGTTGTTAGTATGTTACAGAACCTTTAACCTGTAGTTCAGTCTAAACTTCTAGTAAAAGTAAGAAACCTTGCCCTTTTCCTCAGCTGTTCCTTAGGGCTACATTTTAAACATTTTGATTCTGTTTAGTTGGGGGTTTTTTCAGTACATATTAACTGATATCAGCATGCTTATTACGACAATCAGGAAGAAAGGAGTGGTGACATAATGTTAAAAGATTACGAACAAATGAGTATATTAACTCATGGTAAATGCCAAAATTTTGAATGATTTTGAATTTTTTTTTTAATTTCAATTCATTTGTAAGTAAGAATATTTCATTTCTGTATAAATGATCTAAGAGATCATGATGGGTTTTACTTCAAACAGCTGAATATTTTGAAAGAATACAATGATGTTGTTCAGTCCAATGAAATTTTTTTCAAAGCAGTACTCTGGGTTGTAAGATCATTTTCCCAGCTTTGTGGTTCTTTGTTATTCTTTCTGCTTCTGTGTTCAATGTATATTTTTTGCCTATAAGTTTCTCTATAAGCTTGGTTTACTGATTCTTCAAAATATTTGCTAAATTGGATTAATATTATCTTCCTCAGCTCACCATGACTGAGATAAACTAGAATGCTAATTTAACAAAAGAAGTTTAAGAAAAGAGTTAATTAAAACTTAGAACACCCTAGAGGAGATTTCTGGTGGCAGGCTCTTGCATCTGGTAGAAAGCTAAGCAGTGTGATGCATGTTAGGTTAAGTTAGGCAGATTTAGATAAGATTTAATTTTATAGTCAGGGTACTTAACCAGTGGAACAAATGGTACAGGAATATGATGAGCTCTTTAGAGCCTGAATTCTTTGAAATTGGAAGTTATTTAATACAATAAACTGTTGCTTTAGCAGGAGTTTATGGATTTCATTTGGGATTGTATAATTCTGTTGTCTGCATTGTTCAGGAGGTCAGCATAGATGGTCATAATTTTTTTCATAGCCTTAGGTTCTCTAAATCTACAATTTGACCTCTTACCTATGTGAGAAAGAGCAAAATAATTAGGAAGGAAGGTATAGGAAGAACACAGTTGACCTCAACGTGAATGATACGGCGACAGAAGCCCTGTCATTCCTCTATTAGATAGCTACTCAGAATGATGTTACATAGGTATGGCACTCAATTAGCTAATGGGAGAAAGATATTCACATTGAAAAGAGGGACTGGGAGGGGATTTTAAAAGCATATCTGCAATTTGCAATGCAAGCCTATGTGCAGTGTGCTACTAATGAAGTTATTCTGTTATTAACAGTGAAGCAAGTGCTTCTGTATAATTTTTTTTAATACAGCATGTAAATGCTGATGATGTAGTGCTAGTTCAGTTGTCTCTAATGTGGGCACTGCTTTGCATGGCCTCAGTGTGCCCTTGGAGTTGCAGTTGACTTACTTGGAACTATTTTATTTTTGAGGAATTTCTCCTGTTCATGCAAGGAAAAAACATCAACGAAATGTGTAATCCATTTTGATTTATTTTGGAGGAGCTACATTAATATTTTGCTAGGGAATTCTTGCTTTTAACTAGAGTTTCTTAGTTTGGTTTCATAATGGATTTTGTTCATCTACTTCCTATAGTAGCCTTTGTGCCTGTATTGTCTCTGACAGGCAAATAAGTCCCTCAATTAAAAATACAAATAATACAAAAAATACTTTGAATACATTTTAAATTTGTGAGTTAACTTGTACATATCTAAGTAACATATACAATGATCTACTTCTATGTATATATTATTTCTGTGATTTATACTTGGAAATCAGAATGTGTCAATGAGATACCAACAGTGATTGTGTTACTTTCTATGAATGAAATTCAAGACTGAAAATTAAGGTACTATACGACATGATATTTTTATTCTTTATTGTGAAAAAAAGATATGGCTAGTGTATTTACAATAATTTCTGTTTTTAACATGGCAATATTTGTTGTTCTTCCTGATATGCTATAAAACAGATAATTTGCAAGATGTACTTCATCCTATGCAGGAAAGGCACAGACTTTCTGCTACACGTTGCTTTTTATTGTAATTACTTTTTTTTGGTTTGTTTCACTCATCTTTTGTAAGCCGTGATTGCCATGATGCTTCTTGCAGAATGACTCCTGCAGCACATAATTAATACACAATTATTTGGAATAAGTGCTGTTAAAAAAATAAGATAACATCCCAGTTATTTTGCTTTCTTTTAACCTTCACAGGTGGCAAATAGAAAAGATAAATTAAGTCAGTTCATTTTGGATTTTTCTTCATTTTTAGTTTATTTGGTACATTTGCAGCAGTTTGGATTAGTAAACCTTTCTTTTTTTAATTTTTTTTCCCCTCAGACCCTCAGATTGTACTAGCTTTTCTTTTAAGACAATCACCAGATTTATTTTAGGAGGTCTAGTCTTTCTCTGTTTCAAACATGCTACTGAACATAGCCTCATTGTGTACCCCTTGTCAGTTTTTTAATATGAACTTGAGATTTTATTCAGAGTTTTTTCACTTGTCTCTTACCTCATATTTTTGATACAATTTTTAAAAGTATATTTTTTAAGCTTGCAAGTGGAAGTAGGAGATATGTTTTATCTCTTTCTCTTGGATACAAATAATATGTATGATTAAATTGAAAATTTTAGCTGTGTATTTGTGCAATGCTTTTTAGAATATATTTTTGTTTGCTTTGCACTGTATGAGTATTTAACATTAATTTATAATAGCAGTGAAAACAAAATGTCTTGAGATGAGAGAGTAGGTTTAGATTAGATATTAGGAAGAAATTCTCTCCTGTGAGTGCGATGAGGTACTGGAGCAGGTTGCCTAGAGAAGTTGTGGATGCCCCATGCCTGGAAGTGTTCAAAGGCAGGTTGGATGGAGCCCTGAGCAACCTGATATAGTGGAAGGTGTCCTTGCTCATGGCAGGGGAGTTATCACGGGAGGGTGGAAAGCTTAGGCAAAGTTATTAAAAATCCTTGCCATTGAGTCACAAGATGCGGAAAGGACTACCTTGCTTTCTAAACTCTTTCTCAGAGAAGGGTTTAGGTGTGGCTGAATCCAATCTTAGCCTCAGACTGCATCAACATTTTAGATTTAAGGAATTATAGAGATGTGATTAAATCACTTTGTCATGCACCTTTTAATGATGGAAAAATGGATGTATTTATATAAAATCAATTATTTATTATGGCAGATTTGCAAACAGATGAACAGACAAAAGATCTTAATCAGGATTAATTACTACACAGTGTAAAAGCTGTAAATATACTAGTATGCTATTATATAACAAAGTAATACAGTGCATGGTAACAAAGCAATTATATTAAAGTAATTGTATCAAAGCTGGCAAAAGAAGCAATCATTAAGTAGAGATTGATATAACTCACCATAGGAGACAGCGGGCAGATCTCTCTCTCAGCCCCTGGGAGGTAACCATGAAGAGGCATCCCTGCTTCATGGGAGAAGCTCCACTCTTCAAGGAAGTTTGTGGAAGAATCTGCCATATGGAAGTTTGACTGGGCTTTTATAGTTATAAGTGATGGACTGGTAGTCACAGATTTACAGGCCCACAGACTAGTTTATCTGTCAAATCCTGCTTCAAAAAGCAGAATGTGTATTCAAAGTCTGGTAAACTAGGATGGTTTTAGCATAAATCAACACCAAAGCAGCATCCTGGTGCCACAGTTGAACTTGCATGATGGCCTGGATAGTATACATATCAGGGTAGGACTGTCCTGCCACAGTTGTAATTAGATAATCTTTAGTGTCATTCCATTCCAAACCATTCTGTGTTTTTGGATTCCATGGAAATAGCCCTGTTTTAAAAATGTGGAATTTAGAGGAGATACAGTACAGACTGTGGGTATACAGGGAAATACTATATCTTTAATTTAAAACTATTGCATATCTTTGTATGGATGTTTTTATTACAGAACAAACATGGCCATGGACAAAATTCTAATGATATAAATCCACTGGTAAATGAAATTATGTAAACAAGTTGGAAGTACCTGTGCCATGTACAAACTTCCAGGTACCATGGCAGGAAAATATCTAAGATGCTAATGGGTTAATACTCTCTCTGTGACTATAAAAAGAAACAGTGCAAAATAATGTAAGAAGCATGTTAATGTTGCTATAAAAACTAAAAAACATCATTTTTTTTTTAATTTTTATGTAATGTACAAAGACACAATAAAGTTATTACTGGATTGTATAGTACTTAATTGAATATTTTGAAAACTTTTCAAAGTAAAACCTTTATATTTAGGAAATAGAAAACAATCATTTAGATCTGTATATTTGAATGGATATTAAATAAATATAGTTCAAAACAATTAAATTTCTTTCTTTTAGATGTTCTAAATATGGTATGTCCCTTATGATGGAAAACAAAACAGAGCAATCATGGGACTAACTAGGCCCTTAAACACAAACATTTAAAGTACCACCTTAGGTAAACTAAAGGACAAATCCAAGAATCTCACAGATAATCAGCAAGGTGTGACTTGCTGATACCTTGACCAGCTCTGTGGTTATCTCACAGCTATAAAGCTTCCCGTGTGTGGGGATAGAAATGTTTGTCTTTCTCACACTTTACCAAACTCATGTTCAGAAACGCATTCGTCTGTAAATGTGAAACCTAATGCTGTTTCTCCATTATGAAAACACAATAGCTGCCCCTGATCAAAGAACACTTTTTCTGATTTTTCCCAATTTAAGTAATACTGTAGATTATGGAGCTACAGAAAAGAACTTCAGGGGGAAAGTTTATAATGATGAATATACTCCCTCTTCCTGCTGCTTCCTACAGTATGTAAATAAAACTTGTAAACAGCCTAGAATAAGGGTGAGTGATGAGGATTAGACAGAGGTAGATACTACTTAGGTTATTATTGTAGCTGAAAGAAACTGTCATCAACATACATCTTGAGAAAACTGGGATGAGATTTTACATAATTATTTTTTATCAGTTTCTGAGATGCATGTAGTTTGCAACAGGATTTAACATGCTGATTTCACAAATACAAGTCATGCTAAAAAGCAGAGGCATTGAGTTGAACTGCATACCATTTTGAAGCTGTTTGTATTCCACAAATGGTGCCTTTTTATGTATGGTACACACTAGCACAGTTTGAGAACTGCTGGCACGAGAGGAATTACATGTTTGGGTCTCCGAATTATATTTTTTCCTTGTTGTTGATCGAGCTAGGAGCATTTTAATTCCTAAGTAACATTTGCTCTGCTAGTCTTAAGTGATGAGTAAAGAAAAACCATTTGGCACTGTAGCTATGTGAGGGTTGTTTAATGTGTGGATTGAGGACATGAGACAATTGCAGAGAGAAAAAGACCTATTAGGTCATCCAAGTCTGTCTCCTTACAAATTCAGGACTATTCCCTGCAGAACATTTTCTAACATTTTGTCCAGTTTGGTTTTAAATATCATAAATGATGGAGATTCCAATACTTCTCCTGGGATGCTTTTGTGCTGCCTTGCCAATCTCATTGCCAACTAGTTTTTCATGATACTCAGTCACACGTTTTTCTTTATTATTATTGCTCCTTGTAATATTAATTTCAAATTAATTCTGTAATAATTCTAAAAATCAGTCATATAAAAATTATGTGTAATTATTAGTATCACAGTGGCTGTCTGTGATGTCACTTAATCCTTGGTAGTGAAATTGTCAGAGGGAAGAACGAGTAGGTCATGCATGTACATTAGGGGTATTTCTCTGTAAAGAGTATTCAAGCAATGCGAAAGTAACTCCTGAATGCATAAATGACTTACTGCTGAAGAAGGTATACACTTTACAGTGACAATATCAGATGTAGTTTGCCACTATTACAGACACTTATAAACTGATTTAGTGGCATTAATTTGGAAGTCAGAGTGTTTCCTGATAATTAGCTCTTTTCCCCCCTTTTTTTTTTTTTTTTTGTGATGCCATTGACAAACATGGTAACTATTAGGAGAGAGTAGCTGTGTTTTGTCTTCAAACTTTGTACAGACATCGCTTTCCATATGTTTATTATTGCAGGTGATTAATTCATTAGTCTCCATCAGCAGTTTGTCCAGTTGTTATGTGGCTTTTGGGGTACTGTTGACAGTTCTATAACATTAAAATCTGTAAGATGTTTTGGTGTGAGGTATCTTTAGGGTGTGGTGGTCAGGCCAAATTGAGATTTACTAAACCTTTTCTTTGAAATCAAATAAAGATTGTGTTTTCTTTCATTGCCACTCTGTTAATGTGTTAAAATTAGAAAATACTGGCATATAACTTCTAAATATAAAAAAGACAGGAGGAATGATGAATCTGTCACCTTCATCAGGCTTTAGACTCTGTTTTTGCAAAACTGTTTTCCAGAGTCTGCTATGAAAGGAAGATGTCCTCATGTAAGCCACTTCCATGGTTTCTTGATGCAGCTTGGCTTAAGTTTCTCATGGGTTTTTTCTGCTTCCAGATATGTTGTTTACATTTTGTCTTAGTCAGGTTTGAGGTTCATATGATTAAAGATGCTAATACCAGACTTGTTTTCATATTCTTTATGCACAGAATGGACACACTATACAGAAATCAACAGGATTCCAACAAACAAACCCATATTCCAGAAGAAAGTCTAAATTAACCATATGATGCTGCTGATCTGGTGTCTCTGATCTTTGTGAATTGTACATTTAGTTAGCTATCTGTAATTCTCTCCCTCAGTTAGGCAAAAATGGTGATACAGATAGTGAAATATGTGGTTTGAATGGCAGGCATTAGTTTTGTTCTTCTCCAGTTGACATATACAGAGCTTAGTCTCTCTTAGTTGGGAACACTAGAGACTTTGGTCTAATTTTCAGCCAAGAGAAAGTATTTTCAGTTAAGTTGAAAAGGAGCAAGCTTTTATTGAAACTCAGAACTGGAGGCATTTGACCATGCCTGAGCATGAAACAAAAAGCATGGCTTCAGTTTCTAGTGCATGTTATTCAGCACTCATATGACATTAGATTAATGAACTTGCTCAGTCAAAGATCATACCCCAAATCTAATCAAAGAATACCATAATTTGTGAACTGCCCTACTAGTATGCATTGTATTATCTGAAGAGAGATAATCATGGTGCTACATCAATCTTCTTTTATGCAATGTTTAATTAAAAAAAAGGGAAAAAAAAGTGCAAAAAATTCATTCAGCCTTCATATCAGGTAACATATACAGGTAATTTCTGTACCCAGCCAAACTCACCACTGTAGAGGTAAGGTGGGCTTTTGGTTTTTTTAAACAGAAATGTAGGGAGTAACCAAGAATGCATCTGTGTTCCTTTAGCTCCATGTTCTGGAGTTACTAAGTCTAAATGGTGACACGGGGCATTGGATGGCCATTGCTACCTGGATGGAAATGGTAAGTATGGCATGTGCTAACAATCATACTGCTTCTAATAGAGCAGAGAATCTAGTTCTCTCATGCAGTCTGCTTAGTCTTCTCAACTCTCTTTATAACCACTGAATTGGGAAAGCATTATTCACTCCTTCCTACAAACCAGAAAATAAATTCAGCTGTATTTATTTAGAAAAGGAGGAGGGGTTAATAGTTATGAGGCAAATGGTAATTGTAATAGCAATTAGGCCTCCATTTTGTAGTCACCTGGGTCAAACGTTGCTCATCCTATCCAAAGAGTAAGACACAGATCACTGGAATTTTGACCAGCAAAAATCTGATGCAGGTTTGGTTTTGTTGGTTTGGTTTTGTTTGGGTTTGGGTGGTTTTTTGTTTATTTTGTTGGTTGTTGTTGTTATTGCACTGCTGGAGACTATAGTCAGTTTGAAGGGGGGTTGTTCATACATATTAAAACAAGATGCCTAGCAGGGCTCCAACACCCTGACAGAAGGCAGCACTTTCTATCGGCCCCATCAACTGGTCTAGAAAGCTCCTTGTCAGCTCTGTTGGACTCCTTTCCAGTGTAGCTCATGCATTTGCTATCTTAGTATTCTATTTAGCATCTCTGTTGAAGATAAGGCGACTAGGTACATTTGGCTGTAGTTGGAATTTCCCTTGTATCCTGACACCAAAAGTGATGCAGTAACCCAGGAAAGAATTTTGTATGTCTATGTCCTACTTACATTGCCCTGTAAAATGTATACTTAATTGGTAACTGGCAGTAATTGGCCATTATTCTTCTATAACAAATATGTTCGTGCACTATGCATGTTTGAATGCAACCTACACTGCTCCACTGATACTTTCTTACCTAATTTGTCTTCCAAAAATCATGATCCTGGTTTGTCTTGATCACATATATTCAGTTATTTCTAAACAGTTCTGGACCAAGCCTTTGTGTTTTCCCTTTATATTTCTGTTGTGGTCACAAGTGACTTGATTTTACTTAGCTGTCTGATCTCAAACCCACCCACAAACTGGAAGTCATAATGTGTTATCTAAAGCAGATCTACTTTCTGACCCATCATATGTGCCAGAAATACACATCAGAATATGGAGAAAAAAATGAAAAGTCCAGGTCATGTGACTCTTGTTTGAAGGATAAAAACAAAACAAAACCAAGAAACCTCAAAATAAAAACCCCAAATAAACAGCCACCCTTAAAATTCTAAACCAGAAACTGTAGAGGTGTGAATGGACTTGTCACCAAGTTTCTGTGAACAAGTATGATGCATTACTTTCTTACGCCGCAAGCTTTAAAAGTGACTTCTAAGATGCAACAGTCATGGCTGTCAGTCCTGCTTTGCACTGTTGCAGTTTTATTTTGCAATTTTATCTTTTCCTGTTTGTAGTCATTAACTTCTCGCATCCACTGTGTTCCCCTAAGTGAGCTGCAAGCTGCCATCTTCAAACGCCAGCAATTTTCTTGATGCAAAGGCCTGTCTGTCTGTCAATTCTTATTTAATGGGGCAGAATTATTAACCTTAATCATACTTACAGTCCTTAATTACACTTAAGTGCAATTCTGTATCGATGTTCCATGTCATGATGGACCTGATTTGTGGTCTTGCACGAACCACGATTCTTCATGATGATGGCCTTGTGCTTTATTTAATGACTGAGCTACTTCCATCTCTTTCCAATTTAACAATCAGGTAACAGTGGAATACTGATATACAGTGCAAAATATTGTGTCGCATTTATGGTTTCTTTTTCTTCATCTGCAGGACACAGGCCTGCTGTAAACAGCAGGACCATTGTCTGTAACAGTAAGGAAAACAATTTCAGGGTGCAATTTCATAGTTAGCTTAAAGCATTGCTTGCTGTCTTTCACTTCTACACGGTACTACAGAGCAACTTGCTTATATGGTTAAAAGTCCAAGAAAATGGAAATCAATATTGTTCATGTGGACACATGATGGCTGCTGCAGCACAAAGGCTTTCTGGAACCACTTCTAGAACATGAGGATTGTGGGGGTTTTTCAAGGCATCACATCTTTTATTGGTTGAATCTGCCACATGTATATTCTTAGTGTGTCCCCTCCTACAGAGTTTATCCTTTTTGATTTTGAGAGAAATACCCAACCAGCTACTATATTGCAATAGGTGCTTCCAGAATTCTTATTATCCACTTAGCTTAATGTTTTGTTGCAGGTTACATTCAACCATATCCTCGCAACTCCTCTGTGCCCTGATATAAATTGTGTGGGTTTCTGCTGCCTCTCAAATATGTTGAAATTTGAGAAACTTGTATGTGTTGGATTTCCATAATATGATCTGAGGTTTTTGGGCAATGGAGTTAATATTCCTGACTACGTACATCAGCAAATGCAAAACTTTTAGGTGTTGTGGTTGTTGGGGGTCTTAGGGGGATTCCTGTGCTTGACTAAAACAAACAGCCCTTTTCTGTGAAAAACACAGTCTCTAATCTTGGTATCTTACACTTAAAATCTGTAGGTAGAAGACATAATCATTGTTACTGAGAGCAAAATACTGCCCCACATATTTTTACCATTCCCACCTTTGACTCATACATCCAGAACCCTTTGGATATTGTCTTTGTACCTTTCCTTAATTGAGGGTCCCAGAGAGAGGAAAATCCTAAGTACGTGTCTATACTCCTCCCAAATATATTTTTAACCTTTTCAGTCTAATGGGAAAGTGTTAAAGTTCAACATGAATGTTTGTGAAATAATCTGGCATCCACAAGTTGCCTGGTGTCAACGTGCTGTCCCCACCCTGGAGGCTGAAGTGTACTTGGGCCTGATCCCTCAACTCCATCCTCATAACCCGTATCTAGCAAAATTCTTGGCTTTGTGGTGGTATCACTTACATAATTTAGGTTTTGACTTGCTGTTAAATATTTCTGTTCTTAGGAACAGAAAATGGGCTAAAAAGAGAGATTTTGTATATATTTCCATTGAATTATCAGCTTTTGTGTCTAACTGCCAATTTTTTTTTCCACTGGAGAGAGTTTTCTCAACACATCTTTTGCATAACTTTGCTGCTCAAATCCTTCATGGCTGATCTTTATAAATCTTGGTATCTTCTACCAAGGATGGAATTTGATAGGTCTAATTTTCAGCAGTTGAACATGAAAATGAAACTAGAATTTCTTGCATTTACAGTGACTGCTAGAATTTTTATTAATTATGACTTAGGATACATAAGCATGTGCTTAGAAAGTGATTAATGTACAATGTTTTGACATATTTTGCTTACTGTTACTGAAGTTGTTGATGTTAGTGGTTGCTGTAAAAGTTAAAATAGTTATTTTAATATAGTTTGGTGAAGGAATCTGTAGAGTAATTTCTTTGCAAGTTTCAGTTTCTTCTGAATATCTTTTTTTTTTTTCCCCATAAAATATATTCCTTACAAGTATGCATTAATATTGAGAGATGAAAAGCAGAAAAAATATTTTGACCTTTCTTTGTTGAAAGCATAAATATTTATAATTTTCTTCAATGATATTTACTGGATTTGAAAAAGATTAAGTGAATAGTAATATTGAACACCTATTAATGCATGGCATTTTGACCTATGGTGAACTGTAATTGTTCTTTCTTAGTTAAAACACTTTCACATTATTTGTAGGGATTTCCAGTATAAACGCAGCCAGATTAAAGTGCATCAGCGCTTCCCTACCATCTGTGAAAGGTGATGTCCTTTCAAGAGAACTTGATTGAAGTGATAAGGAAGAACACATAGCATAGGATGGGGAAATTATAGTGCTAATAAGCTTGTTTCTTTAGTAGTATTCAAGTAATCCCTGCATCCCCCAGATCAGCAACAAGGGAGATCTTAGCAATGACAATACATTGTTTGTGTGGGCTATTATCAAATAATTGTATTTGTGGATCAGGCTTCTGTTCTAAAGCAAATACACATTTATAAACTTGATAGGTGATTTTTGATCCGAGGTGCACCAAAAAGTCAAAAGCAAGGAAAGGCAAATGCTCTACCTGTGTCAAGGTGTTTCACCTTCAAAATTCATTTGCATCCAACATGCACACACAGTTGCAATGCTCTGTAGTTTGCCTTCAGTTATTGTCTTCTGTGAAGCACAGTGGGAATGGCTTTTTGGAGGAGTGATGGAAAGGGTTAGCTGCTGCCACTGTGCTATTCATCTACCTTGCATCAGCTGCTGAACTTTGCTATGTTGTCAAGAAAGATACCGGCCAAAAACTAGCTGTGAGCTGAATTAATTACTTGGAGGAAGGCTGTCTGCTCTTACTTATTTCTTTGTTATTTACCCCTCACTTATGGGAAGGGACTAGATATTTACTGTGCACATGGAATACAGCTGAAATTTATAAATCAAATCTTGTCTGGACTCAGTGAGTTGTGGATTTGCAGATTGACTGTTGTGTGCATATTTCTGTAGAAATGCAGGCAGTGGGACTCTAACCTCATGGAAAGTAGTATGTCAACAACCTGCCAATTAAATCATGTTATAGAAGAATATTATTACTCTTCAATATACTCAACTATATTAGATAGAAAATTTTTCTGCCCATGACTGACTGTTCTTGAAGGTTTCTTCTCGGTCCCACTGATTGGCTCTACTGAGGGTGTTTGACTGTCTCTAGCAATCTGCCTATAATTTAATGGGAATCCTGAACTTGTCCAGTTCAGGTCTAAAATTTGTGATGAATGTCCAATTTCTCAGCCGCAATACTTAACAGCACAGCCTTGGCTTTGAAACATATACTTCTTAGTTGTTAGCGCAGTGTTAAAACATATATATTTTATTGTCTGAAGCTGCCTCCAGTATAGCACAATCCTCAAAGAAAAGTTAACAATGAAACATCTCAGCAATCATGAAAAATTGCTCTTCATAGATAAAACTCCCTTCTCCACGGACACCCCC
>VWZG01013252.1:120393-132582 GCA_013396735.1 Grallaria varia | reverse complement strand
TAAAAAAAAAATAAAAAATTGTTGAGGATTAATGTTCAGATATCTTCAGACATGTGTAAAAGTGGAATAAATTTTTTTATACAATGCTTTCACATTAAATTAAAACCAAATCGAAGGTATGGTCAAAGAGAACTCACAGAGGCAGGCAGGCTTAGTATACTTACCGGTTTACATTGACAGACCAGACTGGTAGATAAGCAGATCTAAACTGTAAAGTCACACCATCTAAAGACTTGAGCTATGGACAACCGGCTGTCCTTCTTATCCATATGATCCCACTGTCATGTTCTCTTGACAGCTTTAAACATTTTTACTGGAAAATATGAATATTTTACTCTTAGCCCTGTGCCTTTGTATAATTAGTGCATTGAAACCGACCATTCAGACTTTAGATCCCTGAGTGGGAGTGTGTTTAAGCTGTATGTGGTCAAAAGGGACCAGTAAGATTTAGCTTCTTTTTTTTTTTTTTTTCCTAATATGTGCCTACAGCACAGCTGATTTATGTAAGAAAGTCTATTTAGAGAATTATGAAGCAAATACATGGCTACCAATAGCAACACCAGTAGGTAGCACAGATACCAGATGACACTGATGACAGATCTTGTCCTATTCCATGTTCTGTCCTTTTCTTCACAGCCTCTGATACTTTTTTTTTTTTTTCCCTCTGTAACAATTTATCTCCTCCCTCTTTCAAAATGTATTAGGTAATACTGCAGGTAATATTCAGGAGATGTAAATCTGGTCACTCCTCTAAATGTAGGTATTGAAGGCATTGATTTATTTTTTTTTTAAATTATTATTTCTTTTATCCCAAACAGTCTATATGCTAAAACTCACTTAAGTTATACTTTCAGTCAGATCAGTTCAGTTGCTCAAGATCATGGTCAGTGATGGGTTTTTCCCTTAGAAATCAGGATGAAAAAGCTGTCACTTTAAGTCTTGAATAAGCCTCACTTAAGTCTTGTGGCTGATTTGGCCTTTTTTTTAGAATACGTCTGACAGCACAGTATGAACTTGTATCTGGTCTAAAAGTTCTGTTTGGTGCCATGTAAAGGCATTTATCATAAGAAAGGAAAATACTGAATGTCAGGCACAGGTAATTTTTCTCACTGGAGAAGTCTTCTCTTTCTATCTTCAAAGAGAGTTTTTAAAAATCCTTTACAAATATGTAATGAGTAAAGACCTGCTACTCCCTGTACGTGCTTACAACTTCAAAAGTATCTCTGTACCTTTGCCTGGAGTCAAATTGTCAAAGGCACAATGAATCTAACCATTTGTAACCTCCTTTGGTATGTAGATCAATTCAATTTTTTTCTATATTCCATTATGTAGATTGACGTTGTGGTTTTCTATGCATGTCAGGAAGGCTAAATCTTGTTTCAATCTTTGCTGAGAGGCTATTCGCCGTTGACACAATTACCATAAACATAGTGTTCTGGTAACTTTTTTACTGTTTTTAGAGGCATAATTTAATACATCTATTCAAATGTTAAGGTCTTTATTTTGCATTGAACTTTTCCTCCTGTAGCAGATAGGAGCTTAATTTTGACTTCAGGTCTATCCATGTGACTCTTACTGGAGCTGGCTGTATTAGTGCATGAGCATATTTGGTGCAGAATACAACTTAGTATCCCAAAGAGATGATATCACATGTATATGATACAGTTCAGGTTATATACTTTTAATAATTTTATAATACCAATATTACAGCATAAATTCAGTATAATTTATATTGGGTTTTTTTAAGGAAAATGTTCAAACCCTCTTCCTAGAAATTTTGTTCTATCACCATTCATGACAGGATTAAAAAACGTAAGCATTTTACAAGGAGATATCCAAAGTTAAACTCACTCCTTTAAATATTTACTGGTGATTTAGTTTGTTGTTTTGGATCATTTTGGCTTTGTTTGTTCATTGTATTGGTTTTGGGTTTTTTTAATGTATATTATATATTGTATGTTACGTATATGTTATAGCAAAAGATCTGTGATGGGAGTTGAATGTGAACCGTGTCTGCCTGGGTCAGCTGTATCACTAGATGGCTGACTGCATCCAATGACTTGGAACAGAACCACTACACACCCTGATCTTAACTACGCTCACAACCTGTAAAGTCAATGTAGGTGTTATTTTAATAGTGGCATGAATTCTGAGAATGCAAGGTTTTTTCCTGCTTCAAAAATGCAAGGCCTCCAAAAACTTTTTTTCCTTTTTTTCCTTTTTTTTTTTTTTTAAATATGTAAATATATTTGAGAAAGTTTTCACTTTAGTGAGAGGCAGGTCAACCAAGAATTAAATACAAGTGGGTTGGGGTTTTTTCCTCAGAAAGAGTAGCCCTATTATCTGATGCTCGAGTAGAATTAATCCATGTGAGATACATTTATCCTAAAATGCATGTCTTGTTTTACCTAAAAGCCATCTGAAATGCTCTAGAGAAGGCAATGCTGTACTCTGCTGTCAGTAAACCAGATGAAGTGATGAATTTCCAGATCAGTAACAGCCAAAATTCTCCCAATTTACTCTCTCTCTTCCTTCCCCTCCCAGAAAAAATGTAGTGGGGCCCTCCGCCCAGAGAAACACTTCCGTGCCTGTTTCTTTCATTTATCACAAGTTAGATATTTGTAGATTTCGTAATACAACTTATTTGTATTTTGCCTGAAAGTTTCTATTGAACCAGAAGTGTCCAGTGATTTGTTGTTGTTTTCTTTTAGTGATTTTTACAGAGCTCATGTAAGAAAGATCATCAGGGAAATTTTGCTAGATCACCATTACTCTGAAAAGAGGGGAGTTTCGGAAATTATGGGGAAAACAGCTAAAATATGTGAGAATGTAATTTCAGGAAAGCTTTACAAAGTTACTACAAATATTGATGAAGCTTCAGCACATACTTAAAATTAAAATTAAACGTGAATTAAAATGTGCATATGCAGATATTAGTGCATTGGGAAGGGGAATGTGGAATTTTACCAGAGTTAATGAATTACGATAATTTAACTGTAGAGGAAAAACAATGATGAGGGCTAGGTTTTTGTCTTAAAAACTAATTAGTAGGAAGTTCCTTTTAAGAATATATTTCCAGTCATATCATTCATCACTCAGGATACGCTAGTGCTTTTCACACTGTGAAGTGCTAAAGGCAGTTTCACAGGAGAGGTACAAATGACTAGGACAGTTTCACAGCAATGTTTCTATCCACTCTTCAGTGTGTCATGCAAAGCATAGAAAATCAGAAATAATGCCAAATTTGTGGAGGCTGCCAGAACTACAATGTGGCACTGGATCTAGTTTTTTTTCCCACAGCAGTGCCTAAAGGTCAGGACTGCATTGGACTAATCACTTTACTCCACGCAGCCAGAAACAGTCTCTATGACAGAATCCTAAGGTAATTTAAACTTCTAAAGATTCTTTGATTTCCATAATATTTTAGGGAATGAATTCTTTTTGGAAATAATTTTAAGCTTTGACTTTCTAGTCAAGTGAATATTAAACTAAGCAGCTGTCCAGAAGCACCCTCACTAAGTTCACAGACAACATCAAGCTGGGTGGGAGTGTTGATCTGCTGGAGGGTAGGAAGGCTCTGCAGAGGGATCTGGAGAGACTAAACAGATGGGTCAAGATCAACAGGATGAGGTTCAAGAAGACCAAGGACCATGTCCTACACTTCAGCCACAATCATGTTATGCAGTGCACCAGGCTGGGGGAAAAGTGGCTGGAAAGTGGCCCAGCAGAAAAGGACCTGGGGGTGCTGATTGACAACAACTGAATATGAGCCAACAAGGTGCCCAGGTGTCCAAGAGGACCAATGGCACCCTGGCCAGTATCAGGAAGAGTGTGGGCAGTAGGACTAGGAAAATGACTGTCACTCTGTGCTTGGCACTGGTGAGGCATCACCTCAAGTACTGTGTCCATTTCTGGGACTCGCACATCAAGAAGTGAGATGCTGGAGTGAGACCAGAGNGCACATCAAGAAGTGAGATGCTGGAGTGAGACCAGAGAAGGGCAACAAGGCTGGTCCAGAGACTAAGTCCTATGAGGAGCATCTGAGGGAACTGGGATTATTTAGCCTGGAGAAAAGAAGGCTCAGAGGGGATCTTATCACTCTTTACAACTACCTGAAAGGGGGTTGTAGCCAGGTGGGGGTCAATCTCTTCCAGGCAGCTAGCAACTGGACAAGAAGACACAGTCACAAGTTGCACCAGGGGAGGTACAGGTTGGACACCAGGAGGAATTTCTTTGTGGAAAGGGTAGTTAAACATTGGAATAGACTGCTCAGGGAGGTGGTGGAATCACCATCCCTGAAGGTATTTAACAAGCAACTTGACATGGCACTTAATGCCATAGTCTAGTTCACAAGGTGGTGATTAGTCAAAGGTTGGACTTGATGATCTCAGAGAACTTTTCCAACCTAAATGATTTTGTGATTCTGTGATTAAATTGTTGAGAATATTTTTAGTGCTTACTTGTGCTTTTTTGATATATAAGCCATGCTTTACATTTTCTGTTTGCTGACTGGGTTTTTCACAAGGGTAACCCAAGGAAAAAGAAAAATAATTACTGCACTCCTCACTCTGCTGGAGATGTTCACAAGTGGTGGGCTTCAGGATCTATGAGATTCCTCACTACTCGCTGTCTGAGCTATTTGCAGTGAGACACTTCACCTCCCAGAGCTGGATGGCTATGGTGTTCCCATGTCCCCAGGTGCAAGAAGGGGGCAGCTGAGCCCATGCTCCCCATAGGCACACATCACTCCAACCCAGTTTCAACCCAGTTAGTCTTCCCACAAACCATCCCACCTATTAAATTCTTAGTTCTGCTGCCTCTCATCAGTGCCACTTCAAGAAGAAGAGGCAGCAACACTATTTCTTCGTTCTTGTACTCACCGTGCTTTTGAGCTTATTCTCAAAAACCAGAAAAATTCATGTTCTGAAATAATTTTTCAGAATAGCAGAAATTTGTCTTAGATATTGCAAATTTTATGTAAAATTCCAACTAACCCTGTCCATTTTTCTCTCTGTAATGAGACAAACTGAGATGTGTATGCAATATAATGTTTGTTTGAAAACATCATGAAGTTGCAACCATTGCTTCATTGTATCTGCAAACTCTGCCACTTTCCCCTCCATTCATCAAGCTGTTTATATATTCTTGGAATTTCTCAAATGTGAACACAGTTTTAACTTTCAGATGCTCCTTCTTTTTCAGAAAATGCCGAGGTAGGCAGATATGAATTATATCTTCTCTTGAAAATAGATGTACACTGGTTGCATTGGAACAATTCCAGTGTCAGTGTTGTCCCACTGGAGGAAGCAGCTGTTTTCCAGGTGACTCTCTTTAACTAGAAACAGAAAAAAGCACCTTATAATGGTATTATGTGTCTGTTTTCTAGCTCAGAAATCTCATTTTCAGGCAATTCCACACCTCTATGTTTTTCTTTGTTTATGTAAATAAGCAGGAAGGGACATCTTTTTTCTTGTCCCATACAAGGTCTGCAAAAAATTATGCAGAAGTCTGGATTCCTGGTCTTGTGGGCACACAGGACATAGCAAGTAATTATGATTAATATTAGGTCCTTCTGTTAAGGATTAGAAAGAAATAGTGGGAAAGAAAAGCAAATATTAATAAGTCCTTCAAAAATTCTCTGGATCTTCTTCCCGTCCTGCGCTACTCATTTTCTCAGATAGCCAGTGAACAGCTTGTAGTTCGCTATGTAATATGGAAATCAATCTCCAACCTGAAAAAACACCCAAGCAGGAATGAAAATTCAGCTAAAATGTTAATGCTTTTACAGGATACATTCTCCATACTTCTCTTGAAGATATCATTAAAAGTTTTTCTCTATCTCAGTTCTATTTTTATTCCACTTTGTGTTTATTGTAAACTTTTCAACTTTTGTGGGCTCATTGAATATGTCCAGTCAATACCTTTGAAGTAACTATAGTTTGTTGCTAACAAAATCCTTGTTGTCTTTAAGGTTTTGTTGAGAATAGTTTCACTTTGTCTAATTATGTAAGTCTTCAAAAGGTAGATGAACTTACTTAGCTCTTTAATGAATGTTGCTGGCATGAAATTTCCTAAATCTCTGAATTTAGTTTTGGAAAATATTCACATGTTTTCAACCACAATCAGGACTTGATATTTATGTTTACTTTCAATCTTTCCATTTCTTTTATGCCATTCATTATTTTAACAGGAAGAATCAAAGATTTCTGCTACAGTAAATAGAGAAATACTACCTTTTATTCTCAAAGTGATTGAAGAGTACATTTTCAATAGTTTTGAATAAAACTAGAATGGCAGTAGTGTCTCATCAGCTGAAAAAGAAGAGTATGTATTCTATGTGAAAGAGCCCGTATTTTTAGTTCTTATTATCATTCAGTACCTTGCTGATTTATTTTTGGTTGAGGAAAAATAAGTTTTATTTTGGGTTTTCAACTTACTTAGATGCCAGGGCAATGAAATGGGAAGATAAGGGAATCATAAATTATGATTTTATCATTGATTTTATAACCAAAATTTCATGAACATATTTTTTGGAAATAGATATGAAAAATGTGAACTTCCCAACATACAGACTATTAATTTTCTCCAGATCTGTTGTACAAATACCATTTTCATGGTTTGTGTGCTTCTGAGGGCATCATCAGAATTTATTCTGTATAAAATTTGCCTGCCAAAATTTCCATTCTATGAATCTGTAAGTGCGTCAGTACTCTAACTCTTTTTAATCTATACTTCTTTCTACAAAGAAGTAGCTCCTGACTGAAGGTGATGTGAATTGAAGTATCATCTGGGACAGAAATACATTGCACATGATACAAATCTTGACAATATATTTCAGTGACAAGTAGATCCTATGCTTTCTCAAGATACTTGCAGACTTGTTATCAACATTTTCAGTACTTGGTCATGGGAATGGTGACTTTAACAAGCCCCTGATGTCTAATAGCCTTCAAGGTCCATTTGTGTAGTGGTTTGCTAGGGAATAGCATCCCGTGAGGAATGAATAACCAAGGGACTCTGTCAGGTTGTAGTCCACCAGGTCTGAACATTTCTGGAAAAGCAGGGAAGACAATCGTCTAGCTATTTGCTGTCAAGGAAAATGTTCCAGTTCTCTCTCATAACACATATCTCATGAATGTCCCTCAAAAGTTAATACTGCTCTTGCCCTGATCAGCACAATGAGTAGAAATGAACTGTTGATCTGGACTGTTGATCAGGCTCATCTGCATGTAAGACTGATGTCTTGTTTCAGTCTTATCTCAGACAACCCTTTTGTCACAGTCCCCAGTGATGGAAGAACGCTAAAGATATTTTAGCTTTTCTCCACTTACTTGTCAAAAATACCCTGCCTGGGCAGGTCCTGGGGAGTGGACAGGATGCTGTGCAGTCTGTAGGCAGAGATCTTTAAGAACATCATCCTATACAGTTTATTTCACATTTCCTATGTGACACTCAGCCTAAGGTTTAAATAAAATATTACCTTAAACAAACAAACAAACAAAAAACACCCAAAAAACAACCAAACAAAAACAACAAACAGGAAAAATAGCAAGCATAGTATAATGTGTTACGGCCTTTTTCCATTTCTTATTGTGAATGCTATTCATTATTACTCATTCATTTATATTAGATACATTTCATGTCTATTCTTGTCTTCTGACATAACCGTTTAATAGCATTCTGAATGTATTGTAGTTTTGGGGGGATGGATTGTGTTAACGAGTGAAAAATTATCAGTTACATGACCATAAAAACATAGTAAATGTAAGCTGTAAGGCTGAAATATTGACTATAAAGTAAATGTTCATTTTCTATAAATGTGAAAGTATGCATTTTTTATGTATTAGCATTTACCTAATTACAGCTGAAGCTGCACTCTATTGATATAATAGAAAAGGAAATTAATAAAGAAAGGTTAGATGATGAATGGACCTTTGGCCATAATATAACAGCCAGAAAAATCTTGCAAACATGTAGGCAGAATAACTAAGTAACTCTTGAAAGCTTTATTAAAAATTTAGAAAGTACCATCAATTTCTACATCTGCAGAAGACATCTCTATGTCTTTTCATTATACTGTCAAAGTTATGAGTTGAGGCTGCTGTAATAATACTAAAGAAATATCAGTTGATAATAGAAAGTTTCCTGAAATGAGAAAGTAACAATATCTTTGGTATTCGCAAAATCCAAGAAGGAAATCTTCAAGAAACTTTATGCTTATGCTGAATGTGTATAAGTGGCTTAAAAAGATGGCTGGAGAAGGCAAGCAACTATGTTCATGAGAAGCCTGTGAAATGTTTAACATAAACACTACACAATGTAGAGGAGCAGTGAACCAGAAGTTAGAACAGTTAGTTCAACTGCCTCCTACCAGTCTCCCGGTATGGTCTTCTCTCTTCCTATGACTGCTCCATTGCTTTGTTTCTTCAGAATGAAAATAATACGACCTTTCAACAGAGTGTGAACTGGAGGGATGATAAATGTTAGAAGACTTGGGGCCAATAAATCCAGATTTGAAGGTCTATAAAAATATGCAGAACAGAACTGCACATTTTTAATATAATTAGAGACTATTTGAAGATTTAGTAAATAGGAAAACATTGTGTTTATGTGGACATTTTTGAGCATCCTTAGAAGATTTGTGGATATAGGACAAGTAGTTTGAAAAATAACACCAGGCTGAAAAAAAATGTTCTTTCAGCTATCATCTCTATGTCATTGATATGGAACAAATGGGTTTTTCTGTAGGATGGAAAAGAGTGGGACGAAATCAGGACAAACATGCATAAATATCCCTTTCATGACTGAACTTCAAATATAGGTATGCAACTTTGTTCTCTTTTCCAGTCAGAGAGTGGAGCACAAAAGAACTAATGTTGGGGCAAGATGCCAGGAACATTATAGAGGTCCTGCAAGTGTCTGATGTTCATGCAATACACTCGAGCTGGGTGGGAACTTTTCAGCACCTGCTACTGCTGTGGGCTAGGAATACCGGAGCTCCTACTATATGGATCTGCTCTACAGAGAATGTGGGGAGGTGTTACAGCTTGTGAAAGTTAGCTGAATGGTTTTGTGATGACTTTGTGCATATTTACAGCAGATGCTGAAGATCAGTTGATTTAGAATGCATGGGAGGAAATAAGGAAACTAACATTCCAACCAGGTCAAAATTTTCCCCTGAGGTAGCTCACTTTCTGTTCCAGTTTGCAATAACCACTTGGAGGGGTCATTCAAGATGATGATTTTTGTTTGTTTTTTTTTTAATTTGGTTGGGGTTTTCTGCTGTTTGGGGCGGGGAGGGTGGTTTGTTGTGGGGGTTTTGGGTTTTTTTAAATTTGAAATAAAATCTCTTGCACTGTAATGAGGTAAGACTTGAACATTATAAAAGCTTTTGGGGTTGATCATTTATCTAAAAAAAAAGTGGAAAGAATCTCTTCTGTTCTAAGATGTACCACTGAATTTTGAGGACTCCTTTGCTGAAGTCTGCTTACATGTTAATTAGTTTTCCATGACCAAATAATCCTATGTCTAAAGTTATAATACAGACATGGGAATTGAAATGCAATGAACTTCAGAAATAGTCACATTCAAAAAATGTAAGCAAATAGATTCGCCATCCATACACAGGGCAGAAAGTTGTCCAGAAAGAACAACTCAGAGATGTTTCAGCACTTTTGTTCCATTTTTATGTTCATTAAAAAAAATGCAGTGAGAGTCAATTAAAATGAAAGAAATATTTGCAACATTCTATGCTGGTGAAGAGTCTACAGCACAAGAAGTCTTATGAGGAGAAGCTGAGGGAAACAGGTTATTTAGCCTGGAGAAAAAGAGTCTCAGGGAGGACATTATCGCTTTCTACAGCTACCTGAAAGGAGGTTGTAGTGAGGTGGGTGTCAATCTCTTCTCCCCAGTAACAAGCAATGGACAAGAGGAAATGGCCTCAAGCTGTGCCAGGGGAGGTTTAGGTTGGATATTAGATAAAAAATACTTCATGGAAAGGGTTGTCAAGCACTGGAACAGTGTGCCCAGGGAAATGGTGGAGTTACCCCGCAGGTCTTTGGAAGACATGTAGAAGACAGGCAGCATAAAGGGACATGGTCTAATGGTGGCCTTGGCAGTGTTAACAGCTGGATTTAAGGATTTTGAAAGTCTTTTCCAACATAATTGATTCTATGAATCTATGCTCTGCCCAGGAATGTGTGGTCTGAATTTGTTTTCTAGAATTTGGAGTTTTACATTGTTAAGATAATTTCACAAATATGTCATTTATTAGACAATATTTTTATTTCATGCATATTGTAAACATGTAAGCTTATAATTAATGGATTCTTCCTGTTTTGGGTTATGTGTTTAGAAGCTTAATGTGAGTAGGGTAAAGAAATAGGTTGTAAAAATAAATTTTCTTCTGTTCTTGCAATCTTTTAATTTAGAGAATATTTTTTATTTTCTCTGTCACACGAATATCTCACTTTGTTGGGAGAAGTATTTCTAGGAATTATTATAGGGAAGGTGTCAATTTCTGGAGCTAAATGATGCAGCCAGGTAACCACTCCTCAGCATTTATTACTAGGATAAGGTGGAGACCTGACTTTCATATCTGCGTGATCAGCTGCGGTCTTTATTATTGTATCTCCCCTTCTTTGCAGAAATCTGAAGAGCAGTGATAGGAAGATTTAAATCATAGGTAAATCTCTAGCCCCTTATAATAGATGAGCAGGTTTTGGGACCTGATATCCAGGTCACAAAAGCAGGAGTCCCTACACCAACCTTTAGGCTCATCATTACGTTGCTAGGCAGCTCTTCTGTATTTGTTTCTTAGGAATGTAGTAGTGTGATATTAGAAATTCTCCAGACATCTCTACGGGTACAAGACAGATTCACTAATACTCTTATTTGTTGTTAATTCACTTGCGGGTAAAAGTCAGATATTGCTAACAATTTCCAAAACCTGGTCAGGATCATGTTGTGCAGACAAGAGTTGAGTGATTTGGGCTGTCAGGAGGAAGGATGCAGAGAAAGGATATGATTGCTGAAGGAATTTTGATTTTTTTCCTCAGGTAATCTTAAAAGAATCCTAAATTTTCTTGGTTTTCCTTCTTTTCAATGTGTGGATGAGTGTCATAGAAATACCTGCAGAAAGAGAAAAAAGAAAGCAAGATACCTAGGGCTCTGTACCTGTACATGAATACTGTGTAGTGATCTTTTCTCCTCTAATTTAAATTGACAAGTTTTTCACACATTCCAAAACTTGGCCAAGGAACAATCCTGAATAAAATGGATTAAGACATGGCTAAATTATGGTAGCAGGTTTAGAAATGAGTGTAGAGGAAGGGTACATTGACTTTTTCTTACTTGGACAAAGATTTTGCCTTTACATTGGGTCTCAAAAATCTCAAAAAACATCCCATTTTCTCCAGATTACTTAATTTTAATTTGAAATAAAGTTTTCTTCTAAAATGTGATCATCCGGCATAAACTTCTGCTAGTGAAACCTTTGTACAGTAGTGTAAAGATTTCTCAGCTCTTGAGACTTTCAGAATACATGTTAGATGACAGGTGTGTTGTGAATATGAACCCTTAACAAAGATCAACTGTTCTCACTGTGACAGCATATTCTATGTGTCTCAGCTGCCTGTAGAGATCATGCCTACTTCCAAATAAAGATCAGAGATGAATGACATTATTAATTTAGTCTATCAAGGTTCAACTTCTTTTTGGGCTTATAATTTGATGAGAAAATAACTTTAAAAGCAAGTTTCAGAAAACCATATTTCCCTAGTATTTTAGGTGCTTGTGTAGTGGACTTGCCTTTAGCTATTCCATAAGTATATAAACGGAGTACTCTCACATTTATTAGAAAATAACTCCCTGACAGAAGATGGACCTTGGTTCATCTGTTTACCACAGCTAACTACTGTCTCTTGTAAAATTTGTTATGTTGTTTTATAAGCCATGTAACAGTTTTCTTCCATAGTTTTCTTTCAATTTGCTCTCTCACAGATAGCATGACCTACAATAGAATTTCATAACAAATTATCATTTACAGGTGACACCTATCAGTGACGTAGATGACTGACTTGCCACAAGCACTTATTTTAGTTTTCCCCTTCTGTCATATGAGGAATTTTGTCCCCAGTTTTTAGAAAAGTCTTTTTTACAAATATATATATATATATATTTACAATGCAA
>VWZG01013252.1:104227-119700 GCA_013396735.1 Grallaria varia | reverse complement strand
GAAAAGTCTTTTTTACAAATATATATATATATATTTACAATGCAACTCAGTATTGCAATTTCTGTTGTTTGCTAAAAATGCCTTTTTCTTCTGTCTGTGGTAAGACACCTGCAACCAAATTTCTTCAATGTGACTTGTGAGTATATACATTCAAACTATTNGGTGTTTGCAATTTACTGTCTATTCTAGTAATTTTCAGTATTTATTATGACCATCATTATTTTACAGATGGGAAGAGATTTTTTTTTCCATAATAAAAAAATAAGTTCAGTGTTGTTCTCTAATCCCTTCTGAATGTTTCAAGGATGTGTAGTCTTTAGTTTCCAAAAACTAATAACAAGGAGAATGCACACAGTGCTTTTGCTTCAGAAGTTTTCCTACTATTTAGAGATAAATGGCAATCATTTTCCTGCAACCTTCATTTTGACATTTTAAAAGATAAGATGTACCTCTCAACTTATATCAGCTCAGGAGTGTGTCTAAATATCCCTTTGGCATCTCCTTCTGAAATGTCAGATTTCTAAGATGAATGGGAATGTAAAACTTTTTACTGTTTTAGAGCACCAATTTGTTTCCAAAGAAGGGAGGGTATTACTACATATCAATAAAAATTTCAGGTATGGAACCAAACAAAAATTAATTTTTCAGGATGCTAATAGTTTAGGATTGAATATTCAGAATTCAGTTACATTCTTATCTCATCTGCATACTGAGAAGGTGGAAATGAATAATTTTATTTTTTAACAAATCTCAACATTGCTAAAAGACAATGTTAAAAACATATCAAGTAGAAGAGTTATTTCAAATAGAGCATTTTAAATGTCTAACTTTCAGGTCATGAAAAGGCAAAGTCTGCTGCCTTTTGGAAAAGAAGCAGCTCAGTGTTCCTTACCCATACTTGGTATCTAGTTTAAACTTCAGTAAATGACATTTCTCTTGTTCTTATCAACTGTACTCATTACAGCTTTGATTTTATAAGAGAATTTATTTTATTTTGATTATTTTTCACCCTTGTGGTCTGCTAAGTTCTCAAAAAACTACTGTACAAAGTGATATAGTTGTAAGTAACATGATCTGTCAAATTTCCCAGTAAAAACTGCCGTCTTTAAAACCTAGTCCTTAGGACTTCCCTTACTTTTTTTTCCCAAAGTAATTTCAGGTATGAATTATTGCAGGGAAGTTCACAATACAATCAGTCATACAAGACTAATAAAGAAGATCTTTTAACTACTACCTAGCCACTAATCCCTTTCGTATCTGAGGTGTTCAAATAATCATAATCATATAAAAGCTCAGTGAGATACACATGCACAAGGGAAACAATCTCATTGAGCAGAATGTTAAAGGCCATATCAGCATAATGTGCTTTATAAGCAATTTTGGACTGAAGAAAAGCCATTTTTACACTTCGTTGCTAAGGTATGAGACAAGTTTTCTTCTGCTTAAATTGAAGTATCAACCAATGCTCTACTAGACTATGAAATTCAAAGATGTAAGGAAAGATAGAAATTCAGCTTCAAATCTCTGAAGTTCAACTTTTCAAGTGATTTAGGGCTTGTCTTGTATGAATTTTCAATGGGATATGGGGTCCTAAATCCTGCAGACATCTGCTGACCTAACTAGGCCCTCTGAAGTCAAAGGTTAAAAGTATGTCAGCTGAGAGGGAATGAACTTATTTTACTGCTGATTGTGTTTAAAGCACAGTGTAATTTGGGTCTGGTTGAAACTGATTTCCACTTCCCCTCCTTGAAGTTCTCAGATTGTTTCAAGACATCTATACAAACAGGTAGAGTTCCTCTTCTACACATGTAATTTATCTAATACTACAGTTCATACCTTGGCCTATTCCAGAACAAGTAATAGCAGGCATTAGTAATTTTTTAACAGAACCAAATGATTCATTCCTCAATAAGCAGATGTTTTCTTTTCTGCAGGAGAAATCTGATTGGAGTAAATAGACTTTTTCATGGTTATATATGCTCATTCCTTTTCAAAATCTTCTGAAGACCATTTTTTCTCCATTACACTGGTTGCTAGAGCAAAATTATTTTCCCACCTGTAGAAGACTTTCCTCCCTACTAGTCCATTCCAATCTCTGAGGTTTTCAGGTAAACAATCCTTAGTTACTACTGCTTGACTTTCTCCCCTTGATCAGGAAGTGGGTGATGTCCAGGTTGCCCTCAGGGGATACTGATTCTTTTGTACAACAAAAGTCCAAATCCATAATTTGAATCTGCAGGGCAAGGAGCTAACCACATAATGTCAACTTACTGTATGAGGTGAAACAAATCTTTTATACACACAAAAGTATTTTCAAAGCAATCTTTGTAGCTGTCCTCGGGAAAAATAATCACATACATGCATATGAACTATTTTAGATAGATGGAAATCAAGGGTTTGAAGTTACTTTACCTTGGTATTCTTCAAGTATGATGAAGTGCTGTGTTTCAGAAGATTAATTATTTCAAAAAGTGATTTATACCAGGTATACAATGCATTATATAAGAAAAAGCAAAATACAGTAAGAAACTTATTTAAAAACATTGGATCTTAGTTCCTGAGTTTTCCATAATTCTTCTGTTTAGAGTCACTAGCATTTCACAGCAGGTTTTGAAAAATTGCTCCCTGTGAAAAAAAATCCTTCCATACATTTTATATTTCTCCATTTATTACAAAGGACATTTACAAAAAATAGTCGATCTGTTTCTTAAAAGTTTATTTTCTCTAGCTACTCCCTCCCATTTATGATCATCATAATCCTCACAGTATATTGACATGGAAATGATTGTAATATAACAAGGGAAGCATTATGACTGCATTATGTCTTTGTCAGCAACCACTGGTTGAGGAAAAAGTGTTAAGTTCAGACATTAAATGCTTAGCCCCTTCCCTGTCAGGATACTTGCTCAACATTCAGGGACATAAAATGAAGAAGTCCTGAGTTACATACTGTATCTTTGTATTCAAAAGTCCTTTTTCCTTTCATGCAGTTGTCCAGTCCCTATTGCAATCTCGCTGTGCATCACTGGAAAGTAATTTTCTCATCATACAGCTGTGAAGGTTTTCTAATTAGTATTAGTTAAACTATTTTCTTCAGAGTTTTTTTTTACTTTTTGTCCACATAGCACATGGTAGTGTACTGTAACAGGTTTGTATGGAAAGACTTTGGTAGTGGGGGACACTAGAGGAGTTGCTTCTGTAAGAAGTTCCCAGAAGCTTTCCCCAGGTCCAACACAGTCAATGCCAGCTGGCTCCAAGATGGACCTGCCGATGGCCAAGGCAAATTCCATCACAATGATGGTAGCACCTCTGGGAAAACAGATTTAAGAAGGGAGGAAAAAAAAACAACTGTGCAACTTCAACCAGAGAGAGTGAAAATAAGGGAGAGGGACAGCTCTGCAGAACCCAAGATCAGTGAAGAAAGAGAAGGTGCTCCAAGCACCTGCAGGTCCTGGTGCAGCCCATGGTGAAGCATGCTGCCTCCCTGTAGCCCTACAGGGGAGCAGAGATCCACCTGCAGCCCCTGGATGACTCTACATCAGAGCAGGTGTGTGCCTGTAGGAAGCTGTGACACCATGGGAAGCCGATGTTGGAGCAGGTTCCTGACAGAACTTGCGACCCCATAGGGAACTCATGCTGGAGCAGTCTGTTCCTGAAGGACTGCGGCCTGTGGAAGGGACCCACGCTGGAGCAGTTTGTGAAGAACTGCAGCCCATGGGGAGGCCTCAGGTTAGAGAAGTTCATGGAGGACTGTCTCCTGTGGGGGAGATTCCATGCTAGAGCAGGAGAAGAGTGTGAGGAGTCCTCTATCTGAGGAGAAATGAGCAGCAGAGACAACATGTAATGAGCTGACTGACCACCACCCTATTACCTGTCCCTCTGGGACGCTGCAGGGAGAAGGTAGATAAAATTGGGAATTAAGTTAAGGGAGGGGTGGGAAGAAGGTGTTTTTAAGATTTAGATTTTATTTCTCATTGCCTATTCTGACTGATTAAACTTATTTCCTTAAGTCGCATCTGTTTTGCCCATGATGGTAATGGGTGATTGATTTCTCCGTCTTTATCTCGACCCATGAGACTTTCATTATATTTTCTCTCTGCTGTCCAGGGAACAAGGGGAGTAATATAGCAACTTTGGTTAACATCTACCATCCAGCCAGGGTCAACCTACCACAGTATCTTAAGAAACCGTAATTACTGTGATCCCAAAATATACATTACATGTTAGAATACAGCATTACTGACTTCCAGTTTTCGCATCATAGTATTTAGTAGTAGTAGTACGGCTATTAGTATGTTTTACTGATACTGTATGAAGTACATAGTTTCTTTGAACTAGATAATTAAATGGCTTGATACATTGTATCTTTTATTCTACAATCTTTTTATTGAAATCGATGAAATGAATAGATTGGTGTACATAATTTCTTGAAGAATGAATAGTAAGATTAATGCAATTTACTTCCTTAAATTATCAGATGCTCTCTATTGATCAAAAATAAAACCATTACAGTTATAATAATAGAAAAGGAAATTAAAAAAGTACACAGCAATATATATAATTATAAGTGCCTTTTCTGAATCCAATCATTCAGCTAATTTTCATTCACCATCCTCTCCATATTCCATAATCTCTATTCTATTTCTTTTGTCATGTAGAATTGGTTGCTCCATAATCTCCAACCCTATTTTCCACATTTCATAAAGAATATTACATTTTATAACTGTCACCAATAAATCTGCATATGTTCCGTTACATACAATCCCAGTTCCAGCTTTCTAAGCCTTTAGTCTGCAGAAAAACTACCTTAAATTCTGACTCGTTTGCCAACATACACAATATGTGTTGAGAGGTTTTTCTCTTGCACTTTAATTACATAAACAGTAGAGTAGCCCTTCAGTACACTGTCTGGGGAATTTAAAAGCATGTAAATTCTAGTATCAGTTGCGAAACTCCTTTTATATATTATTTCCTTTAGTTATTTGAGTTGCATTCATTCATTCATATGTATGGAGATATATTATGATTCAAAAGATAAGAAGTTGCTGGATGTCAGTCTTCCCAAGAGAAGATTTATGCTGCACCTCTAAATAAATTAGTTTTTATTAAAATTGTCAAATTGCTGCTCAAAAGCTTGCAGAAGCTTCTCCATACTCAGAAGACCTACAGTAGGTGCCCATCACCCATTTCTAGGCTGATTTATAGATCCCTGTCCTACTCACAGAATCTGTTGCAGGTAATAGTGGCAGAGAGGAGTTTTCAAAGAGAAGATAAATTTGCCTGTTTAAGTCATCTTTCCCTGTTCCCATCTGCTTCTATGTCAGTGTTAGAAAAGAATCTTGCCTGTATATTTCCATGTATGTCCAATAGAAATCATGGCCCATGTTAGAGGATCCAGCTAATAGCTGATTAGATTTCTAAGCTATTGAAGTTTACCAGGGCTACAGATCCTGCATAGTAACTGGTTTTTAAACTACCATAGTTAGTTACTTTAGCAGTATTTGAAGGAGAGTGAAAGGTTTTGACTGGCTGGACTCCTCTTGCTCTTCCTCTTCTGAAACATCCTGCACTCTGTTGCTCATTATCTAGTATCTATACCTTTGGCCTCTGGTGCTGGCCAGGTAAGATGGAAGAGGCTCCCTGTTCAGTTGCATACAGTGGGTCCTGAGGGTCTCCTTTCTGCTCAACATTTTGTTTTCACATAAATTTAGAAATGAGATAAAAAGCATAACAAAATTCATTAGACTGCTTCAAGAAAAAATATTATTACTGATATTTTATTGTAAACTACTAACTATTAACCACAGCAGAAATTTTGTCTTTTCCTTTCTGTTTGTGTAAGCCAAGGGAGAAGAAACCATAGCAAAGAAATCGAAACAGGAGGATGCCAAAGTCAGGCATAAGTATCACCTGAACAACAGCCGTAGGCACCATCTTTTCTTTTGTTAGAAATCATTATCCCCTCATGGTGAAAGAGTGATTATAGTGATACCTGCAGGTCTCTGGACTCACTAAGGATGATGTGCTGAGCTTGAAAAAATGCAGCAGATTATTGTATATCCATTGCCCAGTTCACTGAAGGGTTCTAATCCCTTGTCTTCTTCTCCCTGTGGTACCCTTCTTATTGTAGGCTGAGACTCCTGCCTGCATTATCACAACAGTGGTGAATTGAGAAGGTCACTAGGTTAAAGCCTAAGGATTGAGTTGGTACTTGACATACAGTGTCAATTTATAGTTATTTTTTCTCTTTTCTGCTTACTTAATTAGTATTTAAATATTCCAAGTCAAGTGGAATAGGTCAAAGAGGAGCCATTAATGACATGAATCCAGAATATAGCTTATTTACTGAAGAGCTCATCTAGGGAGTGGAACAGACAAGTCAAAATCTACCAGGTCTCATTTAGAGTGGACCACACTGAGGTTTCTCACATCCCAACTGCATTGCCCTAGCAACAATATTATTATTTCAAAAGAAACAATTTTTTAAGTACTGTGACTAGCCCTTTGTTTTTAATATGCCAAGCCTTAAAAAGCAATCGCACATTAAATATTTTACTTTTTTTTGATACTATTGGCAGAACAAAAACTGTTACACATAAAATAGCTATGAAATAACCAAAATACAGGAAATCACTCTTTTGCATCTAAATGAGTCTGAATGGAATATGTTGATTTGGTTGGTTGGTTGTTTTGTTTTGTTTTCTTCTACTGGAGTAGGGGAAGGTATAGGTAAACCTGAACTGTAAAAAGATGCTGAACTGTAAATTCAAACACCCATCCTTAACCATGGACTCCTATGCTTTTTATGCCTCAAAGAGAGTTCAACCCACAAATACAAGAGGTATTTTATCTAAGCTGCCAGAACTACAAGCTCACTCTGGACTCTGAAAGTCACACACTGTTCTCAAAGTTGTCACCAATTGTCAAGGCTTATTTATACTTACGAGACCTTATGGGTCTTCAGACTGTATTCTAAGTGACAACTTTGAAACCAGAGGAATAGTAAGAATCTCAGAGTTTTAGCTGTTTGGAATTTAACAAATCAATCTGCTGATATAAAGGTGACATTTGTGACCTGATGGGGTAGTTCTGTGTACATGAGAAATTGTGATGTGCAGTCAGAGGTATTATATCCCTAGAGTAATCTTTTTATAGAAATGTATATATAACTTCTCAAAGTTCCCATCCTCATTGAAAATCAATAGCAATCATAACCTAAAGTGCCAGGAGGCTCTAGCAGACATGCGGTGGCGGATTAAAATTGGATGACTGAAATTTTAACAGCCTTCAGCTGCACCTTCCACTCCTGTGATGGATGTTGCCTCCTCTAAAGCAAAGACAACTGATCTGCTCATGAATCACCTGATCCACTGCAGTGTTCATCTGAAGTAAACTGACTTGTATTGTTGTTGGATGTAATACAGGCAATGATATTTGTCTTGGGAGAGAAAATGTTTATTATATGGGCAGCAAAGGTAGCTGGAGAAGCTCAGGAATCTGATTTTAACATGCTGTGGAATGACCACTGTTAATTGTAAAAGTAGAGCTGCATAGGCTCCATCAGGTGACTTAAAAGCAACAGAAATGCCTGTTTTTTTCATTCCCCCACGGCGCACCTGAAGCTCCAATGATGTCTTGGACAGGAGCTCTACCTAACTTTGGCACTTTTCTGAGAAAAAGAGTTGCTGCTGGCTGAACAGATGGAAACATTGCCCATATCTATGTCCCCCTTTTCTCTATTTGTCTGGCTGTGTAACTATCAACACTGCAGGTCTGGGGAGGAGGTCAGCACTGGTAGGAGATGGAAAAAACTGCACAGAACACCTAGGTACTGCAATAACAGAATGCTTGTCAGGGAGAGGGCAATCATCTTGGTGTTACTGCCTTTTCTTTTTGGGGTCATGAAATGATGATGGTATCAATATGCAATCCATCCTACATGAGATTATGTAGTAGCAAACAATGTCTTTCTCAGGAGTCATCAGATAAACTCTGCCAGCCAATTTTGTTTACATTGGTATCAAGGGACATAAAAATCTGATTTCTATTTTCAGTGTTTTAGGACATCCTGTCTGGTTTTGGTTTGGGTTTTTTTGTGTTGTTGTTTTTGTTTTTTTAGGCAGTTCACAAGTAGAACTTCACCCTGTGTATGTTGTCTATGAGTCCTATGAGGATGCCTCTGATATCAAAAAGCATCTATAACAACACTGGAGATCTTTCTTAGGCACCCAAATCATTCCATAAGCACATGGGTTAGAAACCTCTAGCAGTTTAACAGGGTTTTCTTAGCTTGACTTCCAGTCAAATTTAAATCAATAGCTGTTCACTCACACATCAGTGAATGTAATGGTGGTGATTTTATTATGTAACATCCTGAGTTTTTAAGGGGAACTCTGACTTGACTACATCAGCAGCCAAAAGCATGCCATGGTTAACCTTATAGTATACCTGAACTTTGTCTCTGCAGCCTTACTCTGATTAATAATTTGTCAGTAACTATTTTCTTCATCAAAGAAGACACATAGCAGTCAGAATCTGAATAGTTAAGTATACTAAATAGGAAGGAACTAATTTTACATAGAAACAGATCTAGAAGAATGATACTTTGACTGGTATGAGTCACATAGTTTTAATTGCTTGTATTATAATTGTGCAAATGTCTGTCTTTAGGATGTCCTTGAAGATATGCTGTGGTACTAATCAGATTTGTCAAGTTGAGGCAGTACATTTCTATTCTCTCTTACACATCATAAACTCTGAGTGATATCCCCAAGGGGAAAAAATGCATAATGTGTCATTTATGACCTGTTGCATGTACAAATTCCTTGCATTTTGCATGCAGTAGGAAAACAAAATGCTATTGATTTTGAATTTGCCTTAGGAACCTGATCTTTATTGCTAGTTGTCACTTGGCAGATTTTTCCTCCTGCTGTGAAATGTTTGATGTAAAATTTATGTTTGGAGAAATGGAAGCAATGAGGGTTTTACAATATTTAAAAAAACTTGTATTCATTCTATCCTAGGAGACAGACATTATTTATAAGTAAAATAAACATTCTGTAAATAAGACTAAATTTCAAATAAGTAACAAAATACATGTAATGTGCCAATCTTGCTCTAGTTATACAACACTGCTATGTACCAGAGAAGTTTTTCAGGGTTTGAAACAAGGCACTGATCAGTACCAGGATGCTTGAGCAGAAGTAAACTTAAAAGGTTGACCTAAGGGAAAGACACATTAGTATAGTGCACTAAATAATAATAATAAAAAGAAATTTAAGATAGATTGTGGTATGAATCTGAAAACTTTACAAATATGATGGATCAAGAGTTAGGGAAAATCTGACACCAAAATTATCCTTCCCAGTTCAATAGGTTTATGTAAGACATATTAAGATCCTTTCAGTATCACCGAAATAGGAACAAAACCAGTATTTGTATAAAGATTCAAAGATTTGTTTTGGTTTTTTTAGGGAAAATTATGTGTACCTATCAGTGATACTAAAGATATTATCCTTTCTTCATTTTTTTTCTTTAAGAATATCAGTGTTGTGAGTCTCAATGAGAGTCTACATATATGTTGTCATGGCAAATGTCTGAGAGTCTACAACTGCCTGTACCTTAGCTCCAGAAAGAGTTTCTAAATGCATATTTGCAATTTTCTATGTCAAAAGTGAAATTAAATCTGCTTAACTTTGTATAGAGAAGCTCTGTCACTTTCCTTATCTTTCTTCACCTAGAAAACTATCAGGTTTATAGGTTGTATCAACTGTGACAGAAAATAGGTGGAAAGCAAAGGTCTGAGCAAAGTAGGTGTCACCTGATTCCTTGAAAATTTAGACATCTGTGCAGGCAAAGGTCCCTGAAACCACTGAAATTACCTCATGAAGGTTGGATTCATCAGCCAGAACAAGAATATATGCAACATATCATATTTCAAAAGTAGCATACAAGAAGATATTGTAAACTAAGATAAGTGGAGATACTGTGATCTACTAGTTTCAACTGTGGTGTTATGACTATTTTTATATAGTTATTGCATATAATGGAAAGCAGATACCGACAAAGAAGATTAATTTGAGAACTTTCAAGTGTGGTCAGGTTTCAGTTACGATAGTTTTGTTTTGTGTCCAGAATTAACATTTTTAATACTCCATGAAGAAGTAGATTAATTCACTATTGTTAATGTCCATTAAACAGTTAATGTGTGTCATCTGCTCACTTAGCTAAATAGTACTCACCTTCCTACCAGATTTCTAGTACCAAACATACTTTCTGGAATTAAGTCTGCTTTGGCACTGTAACTCTTGCTTCTTAACAGAGTATTTCATTAAGTGAAAAATTCCACAAAGATATTTAAAAATCAGCTATAAGCTTCTTCACAACTTGTAGGGGTACTGCACATGTAAATAATTTGAGTTTCTGTGAGATGAAAGGGATTTTATATATATATATTTCTATTGCCACTGACTCATGTCCTTGCCAGCAGAATTCCAGCTCAAAGCAGCAGTTACATTAGCTCCATCACAATCAGTGGAAATACACTTAATCGCAACACCTGAGAATCTGGCCTGCAGCCCATAACAAGACTGTCCTTTGTAGGGTAATAATATTTTATGCTTTCATCAATCACTCTGCTAGGTGTTTAGCTGTTTGTGGCAGATTAAAAAATGTCATATTATAATCAAAAAGGCTGTTTCACCATGTTGTTCCCAAATTGCCTTTACTAAAAGCAGCACTAGTTCAGGAAAAACTTCTTCCAGAAAGAGCAAGAACCCTTTTCTAATAATACAATATTTATATTTATTTTAAACATTCTGATTAAAAAAATCTCAAAACACATTCATATTCTTGATTTTTAGACTCCAAGTTGTTTTGACTTTCCTCTGCTTTGACTGTTTGTATAGGACATATGTCTACAACCACGACAATAATGGATGGTAAGAACGGATCTGTTCCTTCATCATCCATGAAAGTGGGCAAGAAATCAGTTACAGAAGACCTCGTGACGACATTCAGCTCACCAGCAGCATGGCTTCTTGTTGTTGCTCTGATTGTTACCTGGTCAGCAGTAGCTATTGTAATGTTTGACTTGGTGGATTACAAAGACCTTGCAGGTAAAACTCGACATATTCTGTTTGACACCTGATAAATTAAGATTTGAAAATCTATTAAGGAATGTGTATTATGTAAATATACATGTGTGTCACCTTGGGGACAGCATAGTGTATGCTGAGTTTACCAAGAGGGCGAGATCCTGAGAAATGACAGATTGTATTAGTTTAAAATTCATACATGTTTATAATTTAAGTCTCTTCATTTTGCAGCCCATCCTTATCCTCAAGAACTTATATATTGACAGTAAAATAATATGTTTATGAGCATGGATAGATTTCCATTTTTGAATTTTCATATTTTTCAAGAAAAAATAAATTAATTACTAATTCATTTTTTTTTTCTGAAATATAAAGCCTTTAATAGTTGCCTTCAGTCTTGATTCTGATATCTGCTTATAAAGTTCAATGACTAGAAAAATACAGATTTCTAAATATGTTAACCCTAAAACTGATTCCTAATATTAGCTAAGTCACACCCTTGTCTTCAATAAGTCAATAACCCTAGCCTAGTTTTAGGCTTGGCAAGCTGACTAAACATGATCAAGTTTAGGGGTACATATTGATTACTGAGAGCAAAGATGAAAATGAAGTGAATGGTACAAAGTCTGTGATTGTAATTGAGGAATGGGAAAAAAGGAACAGGGAATAGAATGGAATAGAATTTTAATGATTTTTTCTGGAAATGATATATAATAAAAAATAAATTAACTACTTATATTTGTAAAGGGTGCATAGTGTTCCATAAGCCACTATGGCAGTAAAACTTCTGTTCTAACAAATGGGAAACATGTATGTGACACAAAACAAATTATTACAGTCCTTTTCTTTCTTAAATTAGAGCTTCAGCTCTAAAGTGATTGCATCTGTCACAATAATTAACTAGGAACTGAAATTCAGACTTCAGCCTTTTAATTCAAAAAACAAATTAAGTTGATGTTTTGGAGTAAATTTCCTGGACTTTACTAGTTTACTGAAAAATTCATAGATTTTTTTTTTTTTTTTTGGTCCAGCTATATATCAATATTGACTTTAAGATTTACTTTAAAAGCTTTTGAGATACAGATAGATCTTGAAGGAAACAAACCAATCCTGGATCAATGGATGTCACAGAGCTTGAAATGTGCAGAAAATGTACCACAAAACTTACTTTATTTTTTCCTCCTCTGTCTCGGTCTTCAGAAGGACATCCCTGGAGTCCCATCAAAACAAAGTTATTTTTTAGAGACCTTTCCAAAATAGGCATCACATTTTAATTTTGCCACCACACACTTGATCCTGCAACATAGATACAAACCAAGAGAGAGAAACTATCATATTCTGCTTTAGTTTTCCATATTAACTATTAATCAATCAATCAGTCAAGTTCTTAATATGTTTTCTGTGAATAGTCAAGAAGCAGGACAGAAATCACACTAAACTCTTACACTAAGCAATTCCTGGCTGTCAGGTCACCCATGTTCTATATACAAGTCAGGGCAATAAGAATTTCTACTGGAGACTGAAGGAAGAGTCTAAGCAGAAGGAATTCTATTCATATTATATTGTCCAAATGAGCTTAAATGTCACAAGTGTTAGTGGAAACTGACATTTTCAGACCCGGATGCAGAAATAAAATAATACAATATTTAATCTGCAGGGTGAGTTTGTATTTTGTGGAGGTCTCTGAGAGATGATACTTTAGTATTTTGAGTTCATGAGTTAATATCTTTTCCTTTCCAATGATATTTTGTTCCTAAGTGATTTATTAAGCCAGCATGAAAATCAGGTCTCAATGGTCAAAAGTTAAGAGAAGAAACTGCTCTATTTCTTTAGACTAGGATTTATTAACGACTGTTTTTTTTGTATTTACATAAATATAAAAATAGCTACATAGCTCTTACCATAACCCTTAGGTTTCATCTCTGGAGTTCCTATTAATTTTTTTGAGTTAAACCACTGATTTATAAAAGTTCCCTTGAAATAGCTGAAGATTTTACATAGAATCACCTGGCTGACATTATTGATACTAGAGTGATTTTCACTTTTGGACAGTTTGGTCCTTTGCCTCCAGGGGAAATAATACCTTCTTTGCATATAGAAAGTAGAATTTGGAGCATATTTTTAAGTGACTCCTTAAATCAAAAACCTGGTGATATTTTCTCTTGAGTCTGACACTGCTCTTTGGAGAACCAGACCTGCATAAAAAGCACAAATAGTTATTTTCAGGACTGTAAATATAGTTTTGCAAGCATGATTAAAATTAATTTCCTAGCGTTCAAATGCAAATGAGAGATGCCAAGGAAATTATATTTAACTGCACACTTTTTTAATCCATAAAACACAGAAAATTCAGAGTATTTTTCCTCAAAGAACACTTGCCTTTCATAAGTCAGTGCATCCAATTTCTTTCCCATTTCTCTGCCTGAAGTTCAAGTTTAGAAAGCATATGAGGGAGGCAGGCTGAGAAAGCTGAACTCAGCCTAGAGAAGAGGAAACAGAGGGATAACCTAGGAGCAGCCTGACGATTTCTGAAGGGCTGTTACAAAGATGACAAAGGATTCTGATCCACGGGCTCCCACTAGGGACTTCCACTCTGTTTCTGTGCCAGAAATTACCATCTCCGCAGCAGAGCTGTTAGCAGTGATTCCATTGCACAGAACTCACTGCAGCAGAAAACAGCAGCAGGTTGACATAGTAAACCAACCTGGGAACTGTGTGGCTGAGGAATATACACGGATTTGTTCCCCCTGAGTACGCTACAGAGCTGCTAGCCTCTGGGCAATGAAGGAAGGGCCATGCCCTGGATTATGAGTTAACCAGAGTACATAGAGACTCATGGAGCTTCGTACAAACACAGCACATGAGCAGAGCAGAAAGTACTTTAAACTTGAGCATTGTTTTCCTTCAATAATTAACAATTTTAATCTCATTATCTGAAAGACAGAGTTCTAAAAGGACATAGTATTAGTGTATGTATTTTATGTATTCTTTGAATATATTGGTATGAACCTCACACTGCCTTTTGTGGTTAAGAGTGCCAAGCCATAGGTTTTGTTTCTTGATTACTATGGTTTTCTTTTAGAAGTAAACTATCAAGTTTGGAAAATCTGACAATTTATATAAGATGAATTTTGTCCCACAAGTAACTATATGAAAAAGTGGTGCTCAGTTTAATTCTAAAGTAGATGCGGCAAATTACTTTTGGCGAGTGCCTTTTCATTCAGTATTTGAAAGTAGCTTTTAGAACTGAGGGAGGATAACACTAAAGGTTTAGGTAGTTCAAGTTCCACTCATAAAAAGATTTAAGATATATTTTTGTGCAATTTTACACATCCAGAACATGACTGTAAATTCTATAGTGTTATTCAGGAGGTACTGGTTGTGGTATAAAATGTATCATAGCAGGAGGACCCTGTTACACGTTGTTACACATTGCATGTGTAAAATTGTGCCTCCTTGGTGATTATGTGTCAATTTGGTCAGAAGTTAGAACTGAGAACGAATCCGCAAGTCAGCTTTGGCTTTGGCAGCAGATTTTGAGAACAGCATGCAACAAGAATTAGATCAATACTGAAAGTTTCACCCCAGTTCTATCTACCCAGAAGAAGGAAATTAAATTTTGCAGTATTGTGCTTTACCATATTATGCTCATTCCTTTGAGGAAAGAAATGAAAGCTTGCATTCCTATCATGCTGTATTGTACAACTATAAACATGACTGAAATATTTTTAATGTGGTATGAAGGTGACATGCATTACAAAAACCTGGGATAAGAAACTACACATTTTATGCAGTACATAGTATGCATGAATATGCAATAAGTAGCATCTCACATTGAATGATCTCATACATTTTCAATATTTTCAGAAATGCAGTAAAAAATTCTTTTTGGTTTGGTGTGTGCCTTGCAACATTTTATTAGTACCATCCTTTGCGTTAGAAAATACACCATGTTAATTGGTTTCATAATTCATGAATGTATTTCATGCATTTCTTGTACACATAACTGGATTATATATTTTAATTGGTAAATGAAACTAAATAATTTGAGATTATTTTAGTCCTAAAGATTGATTGCCCAGGAATCCACATTTGCTAATGGGCTAATAGAGTGTTCAAAATTCCCTGCCATCTCTGTGACCAATTACAACTATTTAACACCACACTAATTTCAGATCCAGGGTGCTCAATGTTCAGAGTAAATGGATAGTGCTTTAGCCAGTCACCTGAAGGCCAGACTAAATCAAACCTAATGAAACCTCACCAAATCTATGAAATGCAAAATTACCCACAAAATAAGTGAAAATATAGAAAACACACAAACACACATTTAGCAGGATGAGTTTACCAATTTATCATGACTGCTTCCATAAGCAA
>VWZG01013252.1:53632-104196 GCA_013396735.1 Grallaria varia | reverse complement strand
AAAAAAAAAAAAAAAAAAGAAAAGAGTGGGCTCTTTGTTGTGGATAATTTGTTTTGCTCAGCCATCAAGAAACTTCCTAGACACCTGCAGCAAAACAGATCTCTATGGAGGTAACACCTGTCAAAGACAGGAATGGGATGCTAACAGGAGATGGAGGCATGGAGCTCCTGGAACCAATCAGATGCTGTCTTTAATTTTTTTTTTTGGTTTTTTTTGGTTTTTTTTCGTTTTTTTGTTTTTGTTTGTTTGTTTGTTTTTGTTTTCTTTTTAAGTTAATGGTAAAACATCTGGCAAAATTGTTGTGGGGTCTCCTATACTAAGGCACCATTTTCCTCCCTGAATTCATGGTCATTTCTATTACTGCCTTGTAGTCACAAAAAGATTTTGGCTGGCCCTGGATAGTATATATAGAATATACCTATCAATATATTAATATTCTTCAGTGGAGGAAAACAAATAAAAATGACGAACCATATGTCACGTGAAAATCTATATTTTGGAGAAAAAAAAAGATGAACAGAAGTAAAGAACATGACTCTAAACTGGTTGTACTGTGTAACTAACTCATTGGCACTATTTCCCCTAATCTCCTTCATAGTAAAACTGTAAGGTGCAAAACCTGTTAGATCCAGAATGTTTTGCCGTTGAGAGACATGGAATTCAGCAAAATATGGCTATTCTACTTTGTACAGAATTTCAACTAATGTACCCCCAACCTACAAAACATTCTTTTCTCTCTTTCATAATGATATAAACAATTAAAGGGATTTCACCCAAATTTCAGTTTAAAGAAAGACTGCCAAGATGACATGTGATATCCCATGTTTCACTATGAAAAAGATCTCATAGCTGAGCTATAAACCCCCAGAAAATGAGTTTATTTTAGAAAGAATGACAGACTGTATAGTATTGCAGTGCTGCAAGTGCTGCATTCATCCCAAAAGATCTAGCGTATGTAAGATGAAAAATTGCAATAGATCAAACTTCATGAGGTCAGAAGTGTCAGCACTGTCTTAATGAATAGGAAGGAATCTAAGAGGAGAATTCATGCTTTAATATGCTTCATGGGATACAAAACACAAACCAAATTTCCAGCACGTAATGGTATCTGTGAAATTTCTAATTTTAAACAAACAAACCAAAGCAGTAATTCATTTCAGTAACATTTGCAGTGATACAATTCTTTGGTTATTTGCTGTTGAAGGAATTGAAGTAACTCCACTAGAATCAACAATATGTGATTTATTCTTTTCAGCAGTAGAATTTGTTTATAACTTGTGGAAATACCTGTGCCTTATTCAACCATATTTTTACGTTGCTCTGATTCATACTGTATTATCTCACACCTACATCATATTGTTTTCCTTTTTAATGAACTCCAATTTCTGCTTCATTACAACAGCCCCTCAGAGATTAAACAACTCCTCACTTTGCTCCTTAAGTGCTTCCTTTAACCAAGAGACAGCTGAGAATGTTCATTATTGCTAATGATGTTTCTTCCTCTTTTTATTGGCCTTGCTGGGGTTCATCCTGTTGCCATCAGCTATAGCCACCTATTCACAACATTGCGATGATCCCTGTTTACCACCTGGTAAAGACCTTCTGTTTGCAGTGTTCTGAATATGTGTGTGCAATGATAACAAAGCATGAGCACAAGCAGAGTGCCAGGACATGGCAGCACTGCTTCTCAGCTAACCCCAACTCCGGCTGGCTGGGGCTGCAAAATTCATTGTAACAGCCTATTCCTGATTTTCACATCGTGCTTGAAGGAGATTTGACAGCTAAAAAATGCCTCCAGTCGGGAGATTCCCAGGAAATGGTGTCAGGCTGAGATACTAATTTTACGCTTTAAATGCCCTTTAAAAATACCATTGTACGATTGTTTAACAGCATTTAACCTGAAGTTAAGATCTGTGTTCTTAGTCAGAGAGTTAAACCCGTAGAATGTAAAAAAATTAAAGCTTCAAATTATTTCAGATAAAATATCTCTTTGTTTCAGAAAACACCCCCTAAATAGGGTCTGATCCATCAAGCCAAAACCTTCCAGCTGATATCAAAATCAAATCGTATAAATTACATATAAAGCCCATCCTAAACATACATTCCCGTCCATGTCAAAAGTACCTGAAATTACTTGACACTTTGTGTCAGTTTATGAATGTCTTTCTAAATTTTGGTAAGTAGATTCTAATTATAACTGCTTCTTTGTCCGCTTCCAGGTGAGTTTTTTCCTGTGGACTTGTTCTCAAAATAACTATCTGAGACTGATATTAGAAAGAGACAGAGAAGATTTAGACTACATGCTGTAGTCTTCATATTTACAACATATGCACTTATAAAATGGAAATTACTGTAAAATGTTGAGTCTGCATTTGCTTTGGCATTTTTAATATTTAATAATTCAATATACTTATAATTCAAAATTAAATTATTATTTTTACATTTATAATTAAATGCCATCCACCAACGTTTTTCTAGTGCTTAAGCTTAGTGCTATAAGCTTGAGAAAAACATTAGTCTATGAAACAGAAAAATAAGACCTAGGGACAGTTATTTTGATAAACACAAATAATAATCATGGAAGATTTTAGGACATATTGAGTTTAGTGTTTTAGATATTACTCTTCAAAAGATCACAGTGTAGAAAGAAAGTATTACTATTAAATCTTTAAAGTATATAAACTTTCAAATTAAAATACGGGTGTTGCAGTCAGAGGGGAAGGGGGAAAGGTGCCACACTGCACAAAGGGACTCGTGTGCTGGTTTAAAAGTAAACCGGCAGGAGAAATGAATCCAACTCAGAGGAGTTTAGAAGTCAGAACTACAATTTAATAAAAAAAATTACAATAGATACACTGATACAAAGGAAAATTGGTTTCAGCCCTCAAAACCCAGTTGTACAACCCAGCCCCCTGTGCTGAGCACCACGTGGTCCCCCTGAGTCCAAAGCAAAAAGACAAGGAAAACTTGTTTTCCTTCCAGAAGGTTGGTGGTCGCAGTCTGGTTGAGAGTGGTAGTTGCAGTCCTGTTGAGGTTCTGGTCTTCCTCTCAGTCTGATGAGCAAGTGAGTGCCTCAAGTTCCAAAACCCCAAGCTTATATATGCTTGGGTTCAGATAGGAACACCCAGTACCTCCCCTAGGGTGAGGGTTTTCACAATGGGCAATTTACTCAGTGAGTCACAGGATATTTTTGGTCTACTTGATGGCCCATTAGCAGACATGACCCCTCAGGTTGGGTGTGAAGGTGTTAATGACTCCTGGAGGGAATCATTGGTGTGAAGACAGGGAACCTTCTTATCTCTGTTCTCCCATGCACACAGTCCATAGCCTGAGGTGTCAGGTGTGTCCTGGGCAGCTGTTGCAAACAATGCATCGTTAACTGTTCATGATAAATGGCAGGGAGGGTATGGAATACACAGTTCCAGTTACATTCACACAGTGATGAACTGGTCCCAGCCACTATAACTAGGACAACTCGATGAAGTCTGAAGGTTGCGATGTAATGCTCAGTTTAATGGGGGTGCATAGGGGGTTTATAAACTCTGATGGGGGATGTACCAGAGGTGGGGTGGAGCATGAGACAGACAACCAGGGAAACAAATCGGGATAGGGATACAGGCAAAAGGGGGAGGCAACAGGGAAGGAAAGGGCGAATGGTGGCTGTCTCCTCCCTGCAGCTTCCACAGCCAATCAGAGAGGGAAGCTGGCAAGCAGGCAAGCCTGGGCATGCCTGGGTGTGCCCGGGAAATACAAATCTCGGGGAAACATGCACTGTACATATCCATAAGTACAGGATAAAGGTAAAGTCCGCATAATGAAGTCCTTTCATTCACTGCATCTATTCTTCCATTCCTGAAATCGTTCCCATTCTGATTCTTGGTCCTCCACATATAGGTCTCTATAAGAAAATATTTTACTAAAAATAGGATATGTTTTATTATCTCAAAATAGTGTTAGGCTTTTGTATTTTATCAAACATGACCCAAATTCTGTCTTCAGCAACTGTACCTTGTCAGTATCAATGAAGCAGCTTATATCTCATAGATCAATCTTTGCACCAGATAATTACCTTCATTTGTAATTTAACTGCAGTCAATTCACTGAAGTCAAAATATGTAATTGATGAAAATCCAACAATTATTAACTAATTTGCTGCGATTCATTAAAAAAAAAAAAAGCCATCCTGACATAGGTTAAATTCTGATTATATATCTAAGCATTTGATGAGCAAAATAGGAGACTACATTTCTGGTGGAGATATTAAGACTGGGATAATAACTGAGGCAATTTGCACAGGTAAATTAGTCACTTCTTGTTGTGTGCTTCATAGGAATAGATGACACAGACCATGAAACATACCCAAATTTGCTTGAAGCGCTACAGCTAATCATATCATGTGATTACTCAACTATTGTTTCCAAAAGTATTGTTAAAGGACCTATTATCAGTCCTGATGAAAAAAAAACCCACATTCTTTTGTTCAATCATACTACAATTTTACTGAATTTGAAGTTACTTTGTCACTTTATGAGAATTATCTTCTATCCCAAGAGCATACCTAATGCCAATTGCAGGATTTGAGAAGTGTCACTGGTTGGTTTCAAGAACCTGTGTTAAGTATGAAATACTAATTACCATTAAAGTTATAAATTTGATTTTCAAATCAATTGGAATTAAATTTGGGATCTGAGTAGACGTCAAAAATTAAGAAAGTCTTTGTTCAGAATTCTTGTTCTCACATTTTTAGTCAAGTTACTGTTTCTGTACCAATAACACTAGAGAGCTAGAAAGCATTGTAACAGTTGACGTGTCAACTTCAAATTAAGAGGGAGTTTTCTAAAGTATTTAATACCTACAACACATCTGAAATTATTTCTTAAAGAATTACTTTAATAAATGTGCATATATTTAGAGAAAATCCAAACAAGCTTCAAAATTTTTATGCTGATATCTACAACAGGTAAAAAACATTCTCCAACCAAATTCAATTGAGTTTTCATGAAATAAGGTTTTGTTGAAAAGGAGCATATAAAGTATTTCTATTTGATTGGGCTTCTTTCCCAGTCAGCTTAAAATCTTGCAAATTTCAGTATTTTCCAGAAAGTTCTAGACTTAAAATTTTGATGTTACCACTGAAAACAAAAAGGCAAAACATCAGTGAACATGCCAGCACAAATACAGATGAACTTTTACTGATCTGAAAAACATCTTTTATACTGTAGCACATAATAAAAAACTGTGACAAAACAAATGTTCTAGCAAAGCATTTTTGGTGGCATCAGTGTTGTGGAATTTATTGAGGTGAATGGTCGTATTGACCTGGAATTAGTTATGAATGCAAGGTTACAAACCTAGGAGCTTAACCAAAGTGTACAAGAAGAATTTAAGTATGAAACAGCATGACTAGTAGGTTCCATGTGACATCCCTCAGTCATATGAAAATAAGGTGTCATGTCCATGTTAATTTTTCAGTCTTCCTTCGGTTTCTAGTCAATGGAAAGGAACAGGCATCTTTGGAAATTAATTCATATAACCCTAAAAAAGGTTTCAGAGGAAAGAAAGAGACTTGCCTTCAGAAAGTCACAATATGCTCTTCTGCTTTGGCTTTTGAGGGAGTCTAGAAACCACCAGGGATTCAATACCTTTTCAGGTATATTTGCCTAGATAAGACAAGTTAAACTTGCATTGTGATGAACGGAACTTAGTGCCAGCAAAATTCTTCAATATTAATTGCATGTTTCATGCCTGAGCTTAACCTCCCGAGTTTAATTCCTTCCTCTCCTTCCTCCTTCAACAGGCATTTAGTAATTTTTTACTACATTATATAAGAGAAACAATTGGCTCAGTCCCTATTTAAAAGTTCACCAAAAGGTCAAACTTCACAGCCTGTATCTGTCTGAGAAATACCCTATATTCAAAAAATCTCTGCAAAGTTTAAATTCAAGATCCTGCCCCTTCTACTTCCAGTGCAACAGATTATATATGATATATTAGTTATAGTTTATAGCTATAGATTAGTTAGAAATTATATATTAAACACTATCTAACCTGTGCTAGCAATAAAAATATATTGTGAGCTTACTTTTAAAATAATTAATGTTCTAAGGTTTGCAAAGAACTGAAAAGTCAGACACAAGACAGCTAATCCGGTCTGAATATGCTGAATACAAGACTATTGCAAAAAACTTCATCATACTGTTCCATTGCTGGACACATCAAAATATCAAGCTCAAAGTTTGCTATGAAAATCCACATTCTTTCAGCTTCACGTCTGAAGCAAGAGTATGCAAATCTTCTGTAAAATAGTTCTTTCTTTGCATGTGTGTGAGATAAATGGTATCTTTCTCTGTACTTATTGCCAACAGAATTATTTAATTTCCTTTGTTTCTAGTATATTCTGTTCTACTAAGGACCTAGTACAACCTGCTGTTGTCAAAGTTGTTGGGGGAGCTAAAAACATGGTTTCAATCAGTCGTAATTTTCACTTTGGCACTATCTGGCATGGTGTTCTTCAGAATTTTAGGACACGTCATTACTGTTAGCACTACTTTTAAAAAATGTTGAAAATATAACAGAGGTTAAAGAGAAGATCTGTGCAAAGGAAGATTATTTCCCAGTCCTGTGCCACTTGCATCAGATCTCAAGTGAGATCACAGTATCTATTTGAATACAAAACCTCATTTTGCAAATTCTAATAAAGTGTCCTCTACACAGCTCCATACTGATTTTTTTTTAATTTCCAGGTTAAACAGGGTTTGCAACTTGAGCCTGTTAGTGTAGGTATTACTGAAAAATTTGGCCTCAGGACACTTATAATTTCAAATCCTTTTTTTTTAGTGGGGTATGAAGATGTTGGATATGATGTTGAGACTGATTCATCAGCAAAGATGGCTTGCCTTGGGGTGGTTGGAATAATTTTGTCTGCTCTTGATCTTGCTCTTCTCTGAGGATTTCCCTTGCCTGCCCAGGGGAGACAGCTCTGCTACCTGTGAAGCAGTTCTTGAACTGCTAGTTGATAGACCAGTATATTAAAATAAATTGATACCAGTTCTTGTTTAGTTTACAGCTGCACTCCCTGTGGCTGTAAAAGCCTGTGACTGTAAAAGTAACTGAGCCCTCCCTAAGCAAGCAGTGGGTAAAAGAAGGGTGGAAAGCCACAGCGGAAATCAAGGCAGCTGTCCAAAGTTAAATCATTCCTGCTTGTGAATCAAAACCTTGGACACCTCTAACCATGTCTATTCTATTAATCCACTTCAACTCCTCAGCACCTCTAGATTAGAATGAAGTGCGAATGACATCAGGTCTTGGGTTGTAGATTTACTTTTTAATAGCCTAAATATAGATATTCTTTCTTCTGGTTAATGGTTGAAAAGATCATTTGTGGCAAATCAGTTGAAAAAATAGAATCTCTACATCTCAACATATGAAGACAATGCAAATAAATAAGTGCCTTATCCTAAACAAAGTAAATATTTGTTGTTATACCTTTCATTCTTTCTGAACACAGTAATGTAAACAATAGTACTCTAAATTAAGATATCATGCATATTTCTATGTTATTATGTCATTTCATCATGTCACACCTTTAATTTATTTATGTGTCTGGTTGTTCAGTAGCGTATACCTACATAATACAATATTAAATATTAATATTAAAATATTAAAAATATTTTTAAATTATTAACTGCAGTATTTCTTTGGTCCACATAATTAATAAGCAGGTGCAAAACAATAGAAAATCAGACTGATTGTTTCTGTTTCAGATTAACTAATTAGAAATAAAAAGAACTATTTGGCGTTACATTTATATTTCAAATAAAGTTACCTGTAAATTTCATTACAGCACTTTTAGAAAGTAACTGCTCATGCTGCTGCTGTTGAAGAAGTTGCTTCAAGCCTGCGCCTTGCCTGCCTTTTTAACCTGCAAGTCCATGCGAAACTGCTTCTGGTCAATGCTAAGATTTGTCTTGAGAGTCAGAACACTGCAATCAGAAGTAGTTCTGAAGAGGCTTGTCTTTAATTTCCTACTAAAATATTTACCTATATAAACAGAGTTATGTTTCCTGTCTTGATACTGTTAAATTCAGTAAATTTCTATCAAAATGCCTAGAAACAAGATGAGGCCAACAGATCAAAACATATTTGTGATCTACCTTCTACTGTCTACATTTGTGGGAAAGCTTCACACAGACCAGGCAAGGATTCAGTCTGACATTTCAAGTACAGTGGCAGTAACATAAACTGAATGAGAATTGTCCCTCTTCCTAAGCAGTGTTTGGTACAGAGTCCAAGAAAAGAGAAGTTTGCTGCACAAAATGGACAGAAGAAACACTCTCTTAGAGGCCAGAAAGACCCTCTGAACCATGTCAGTTAGGGAGAAATCTAGTGAAATCACAATTGGAAAAGCCTGTAAGGGAATTCTTGTATTACCCACCAATGGTTACACTGCCCGGGTGTGGATACAGTGTGGAGCAGAAGCCTCAATTCCATCAGAGGTCCCAGGAAGGTGGAGACCAATAAACTGAACAGCTTCTCTGTTTCCCAGTTTACTTGCCTCCAGAAGCAGTAAGACCAGAACAAGTTAAGTATGCAGGTATACACAAATGTATGTGAAAGAAACTCTAGAAGAACCAGATGCAGAGGAGTATGTGTTTGAAAGTAGCTGTGTGTGTGTCAGAGTGAATTTGCACACCCTTTCATAGCGAAAGGTTAATTCCAGTCTGAGTATGCACAGCTTTCCCTTTCCATATTTTGCATGTGCTCCATGGCAATGACACAACCTCTTTGTGTGGTTAAGCCAGGGCTCAGCAATTTCCTCAGCTGGGGCTTGTGTAAAGGAAGGGGCTCAGGGGGAGACACGACATGAGGAGTGGGACACTGATGGCACTGAATCCTAAACAGGCATCAAGGTGAAGGGGACCTGAGGCAGAGAACTAAAAGAATGAGCTGAAAGGAAGAGCTTATCTAAAACAATGACTGTTAGGTGGAACTAAGTATATATATACATAGATATATATATGTATATATACATATATATATATACTTTGTACAACCAAACCTCAGAAGGAGAGGAGGAACTTGGAACACAGCATCAAACCAAATTACAGTTTAGGTCCCTAATCACTCAGCAAATGCAAGTACAGTAAGATACAGTTTATGCCAGTCTTGCACGGGAAGGAGAGATGTCCTCAAATCCTCTAATAATAAAAATTAACATTCACAATCCTTGTTTCTGTTAAAAGTGGTAGTCTAATTAGTCCTGTATAAAATGAAGGCTAACTTTTATCACTGAAGGAGTTGTTTGGGGTTTTTTTTTCAAACTGCTTTTGTTTTAAACTCTGCACTCAGGAAGATCTGTTAACAAGCTCAGCACAGAACCACTGAGAATCATTCATGAGACACTGGAAGAATCCACTGATTGGATTTATGGCTTTTTTTCTTTACTGTCTGACATCGTATGGAGTGATGATGATGACAGTGATGAAGGTATTTGTAATGTAAAGACTTCTGTAACTGCTCTAACTGCTGTTTTACATGCATTGCGTTGGCTTACTCAGCTTTTAACCTCACAGACAAGAAGGTCAAACAAAATGAAAAGTGGACATTGTTGCTCATAAAGCATCTACTGGCTATTCCAATCAGTAAATTGGTCTCTTTGTTAGCTTTCATCTCATGTTTAATGTACCATTACAGAAAAGCTGTCAGAATTAAATATTACTATTAGTACATCTTGAAGTAAAGAGCATTAATTTATATAAGACTTCAAAGCCACAACCAAAATATGCATCAGGATATTGCTTCAGAGAACAGAGATTTTTCTTTTGATCAGCAAGAATCTAAAGAACCCTGATAAATATACAAGAAAGAGCAAGAAACTTAATTTTTTTTTTATTTTATTTGCTATATTGATGACAGGACAATATATTGGGGGGAAAAAAAAGGGCACTTTGTCAGAAGTAAGGGGATTTTGGATAGCATATAAGTAATTCAGTTTATTAGAAACTATGGTTTGTCCATGATGGTAGAAAAAAATGAAAGTAAATTGCTAAAATTGCTAAAATTTTGAGTTTGGAAATAACCATCCTTTTGTTAATTAAAAAAAAAAAATAACAAAAGGAAAAAAAAAAGAAACTTGAAAATAACCCTCTCAAAAACCTCAATACGAGAAGAGCAGTAATGGATCTTCATGTCACATCATATTGGCCATTTTGACAAGTGATGACTGTAGGAGTGACATCTTCATTTCAGGGTAGTTTATTTTGTTACATTTGGCTATACTAGAACACAATTAAAAAGCAACATGTACTGAAACTGAATTCTATTCATTTGTTCATAAACTTGAGCTATCATATAATTTCTACCTTCTAAATATGTGCATGAGCTTTTTATATTAGCTAATGGATAGGCTGCTACATGTGAGTCTGTGAATTGGGCATCCTATTCTGAGATATGATTTGCAACTTGCAGAAAGCCAGTCTCATATGGGTGAGAAACAGAAAAGAAGAAATATGGAGAGCTTGGCAAAATTTGATAGAATTCATTTATAATTTCATAACTCCCAAAGCATGTGTAAGCTTTCAAATACTTGCGTGTGTGTTTATGGCAGTAGGAAAAGGTCATAAAATACTTGACAGAGAAAAATTCAAGATCTGAATCTTCACTTGGTGTTTGGAAACCTTAGTCCTAGCAGCCTTCGGCCCAAGTGGCATTTCATCAATATCAACCAGGAGTGTGAAAAGGCAGTAAGGCATCTTATTGCACCGCATAATAAAAATTAAGTGGGTGTGAGCACCCTGCCCACTCTATGCTGCAGTCAGAGAGCCACAGTCACTCAGGCTCAGTCCTTTAATTTCCATGTCCTGCATGGAGGTGGAAGCAATCAAGTGCTCATAGCTCCACTGAAACTGATTTTTTTTTTTTTTCCTTGAATTTCACTGGAAAAATTGCTATATTTACAATCTTGTTTAACTGCATATACATTTTGCCATTTGGAACTAAAACAGTACCACCAGACCTTTCCTTGAAACATGGCAACATGCATAAAATAAAGCAAATTGTAATCACAAATTAACATTCAGAAGCACAAATACAGATTTGGATCTTTCCTTAGTTACTACTACACCTTGAATTTCGCTACCCTAAACTCTATGGTAAGATAGATTCTTTGTGAAATATTCAAAATCTCAGAATAGATGCTTATCATTTATCATATAAAGAAGAGAAATTATTTTTTGAAATGAAAATGAGACAGGAGACCAAAAAAGGTGTGGTCTTTGGTGTTTTTTTTTTTAATATATCTATTCTCTAACTTTTTTTTTTTCCTCTTGGTTTAGGTGAAGTGGAACCTTCTATGACAAAAGGTTGGTCAGTTGCTTACTACACAGAGAAAATACTTTGCATGCATTTTAAGAATTAACTAGTATATCTGTGATATAAGAGAAACTCAATAATACATGTTGTGCTGTTTGCTCCTCTGTGAGTGCTCTTGACTATTTCATTATTACCCAGAAATTTAAAAGAATTTTCATTTAAAAAATAGGATTACAGAAATATTATCTGTATCCTTGTTCTGCATGTGGGATTCTTGTTAATGCCAATGAGTTATATTTATGTCTGGATAGAAATAAAATTCAGAAATAATAATATGGAATATTATGGAAGAAATACTTAGTGAGAAATATTGATGAGGTGTTGTAAAAGCATTTTGCCTTGTGCCATCACAGGACGTTAAAATAAGGACAGGTTTTGAGTCTTCAGAAAAAGTACTTAGTTATCATTGAATTTTTAAAGCAGACAAGTGAAGCAAATAGGATTTTTAATGTACGTCTTTACTGATATTGGAATAGTTATGCTGAAACATAAAACTTAAGTTCAACTTCTATAAAATCAAAATGAAAACGTATTAGAAGGCTTGAGTTATTGGTAATAGGATGTAAAGCTGTTTAAAACTAGGGTGGGTTTTTTCTCCATATTGAGAAAAGTTTGAGAATAGTAGGATGTATATCCAGCTCTGTGTAATCTGAATTTGATATCCATCAAATTCTCAAGAGGTAAATGCCTGTATCGAAGAATCTATCACCCCAGTTACTGCTGAGATTACAATGCAGTTTTCTCTGAAGTTAATTGGAAATGGATCAGGCTTCTATTTAATGACACATTTTGTCAGTCTCAATAGGGTATCCAAGGAATTAACAGGCTTGAAGACCAGGACCAATCATCTTTCTATGGATGATTCTTTATTTTAGGAAAACTTACAGACAGTGTAGGAAAATGTTCCATCCCATCTCTTTAATACACCAGTAGGAACTGTAAAAGGTTCAGCATCTCCCCATCTCTTCTCCCAAAGAGAGAAATGCATTGTTAATTTTACAGTGGGTGCACAGACTCTGAGCTGCAGAGCACTGTTGGGAGGGATGCTAGGTATGTGGGGGGAAGGTGTAGCTGGCCAGGCTGGAAGCACTGTGAAGAAACTTCATGACTGGGAAGGCATAACCCATAAAAACATTATGGGCAACACCATGCTCAGCACTGCAATCCCTGCTTCTCTGGAAATCAGTGACACACTCAGGCCTTTACCCTTCACATTGGGACATAAGGTGGAAGCTGCTTAAATTAATCAGTTGGAAGTGATGAGATGATTGTTTGGACCTAAAAGTCTTCCATCCAAGGAGCTGAGTAGCTAACTGCTGGCTTGGAATGTTTTCCTTACTATTCTGAGGTCACAATTTGGCTCTGGAGATAAATCCCAAGAGGGTCTTCCAGCTTTGGTACAAAGGATATGAACAAGGGGCTGGTGATTCCTCTGGATCTGGTATTTTACAAGTTAATGCAGCCACACAGAATGTGAAAAGACTCAAATTCAAACATGCTTCATCTGCCTAAGCAGCAAAACAAATTTGGAGTCTGCTTATCTGCTTTCTGGATGTGTGCTCAAGATCCTATCCTGTCTTTTAGAGGATAAGGATTCCCACTCCTTTGTATCCCTGCAAAAAGCTGTTCCTTTACTGGGTCTGCTGAAGATAGTACCCCTTTCGCAGTATAGCCCCAAGCATTTACATAGCAACATCATCAAATAACATACCATCGCCAGGTGACTGGAGGTCTTCATTTCATCCTGGCAGCTAGGTTCTGGCCTTGTTTATATTTCATTTTGTCACCTCTTTTACTGGGCTACAGAAATACAATATATGTGGCCTGAAGCCACCAGTCCCTTGGAAATGCCAGTGCAAAGTACTGCGTGTCTGCTCAGTGACAGGCAGCTCTCAGCCCCTGCAGAGTTCCTGTCTCTCTGCAGACTTCTCTTAAAATTGCATAAACACCAAAGAGCTGAATTCTCAGCATCTAAGCCTAAACAAATTTTCTGAGTGCTCTGTGATACAGCCTAGTCAACAGCTTTTCTGCTTAGGCACGGTGAAATTTATTCCGCGGGCTAACGCTCATGAGCGCAGAAGGCAAAGTGCTGGGAAGTGAGCTGGGGGCTCAGGTGAGTTCTTGCATGTAGCACTCTCATAAACATCATGATCTGTTCCCTCAGGCACAAAGTGCAGATCTCTTTGAGTAGCGTTTCTTAACTAATATGTGCTGTCATGTATGTGGTCCAGAAATAAAACTTCCAGAAGAAAAACTTTCTCAAGCAAAAAACTCCAAAGCATTGCATTGGTCATTTTTCCCATGTGGCTGCTCTTAGGACTGGAGCCAAAGGAGGACCAGCTCTACAGATAAATCTGGAGACTTCTTGGGTATCAAAATGTTAAATCCACAAAATCAGAAGCGAATTTTTTTGGTTATGGTGTGCTTTTTGTCTTCTTGTAAAGGACTGTTTCTGAATCTAAGTCCCTTCCATTTTATCAACAGCTTTGTGAATGATCTTTCTTTAGGTGACTCATGCTTGTGACATTTGAACATTCTAAATAAGAAAAAAGAAGACCCAGTGAGATTGTGCAGTACACTACTGCAGTTTCCAGAAGATTAATAGATTGACATTTTTCACATTTTTATAGAAAACCTCTCTCAAATTTCGCTCTGTAAATGTGCCTTTTGGTTGTTGTGGCTGAATTTTAAATATTTGTATTGGATCTAACCCACAATTATTGTGGTATTCAGGAATTGGATGACAATTTTTTTAAAAATCTCCCCACCTATTTTTAGTGTATGGACAAGGCTTCACTCTTTTGCTTTGGTGACCAGTAGCTTTTATGAATGCTAAAACATTTGCATAAAATTTACTTTATAATGGAATATGGTAACTCAAAAATAAGAAGATTACAGGTTTCACAATGTAATTACATATTGGAAAAAAATTCAAGGGGAGTGGCAAGGACATTGTCTACTCATGAAAGAAGAAAAGTCTAATGATAATTAAGATCCCAAAGAAAGCAAAGATCACTTTTCTAGGGATGTAAATTAAAAGCAAAGATAATAGAAGTACAAAAAATGACAATGGGCTTCCACAGGCAACGGGACTGATAGCAGTTTCAGAATCCTTTTCAATGGATAAAAATATGTCTCAAGCACCTTTTTTATTGCAATTATTTTTGCCACTCTGAGTCTTATCACTAATATTTATCTTTAATAATTGGAAAAGAATGAACATTTAATATTGTCTGGAAAACCAGTGTTCTTCAGTGGACAAAGTGAAAGATTATTCTGTCGGGGACTTTGCCATCTTTAATAATGCATATTCTCAACATACTAAAGTTGGAGGGTATTTTCACAAAGGACATAGAAATTTGTAATTCTTGCAGGCTTAATATGTTTTTGGCTTCATTTCTTTCTGCAACAGTTATGACTGATAATCTTGTGCATTTTTTCAGGGTTTCACCTCTAGAGACACATTCAATTATTTGACAGCTGGATGTTTTGTCATATTTTGCTCCCTTTTACTAGAAATTATTGTTATTAAAAAAAAAAAAAAAGAGAGAAGTTTGGGGGGGGTGTTTGTTTGTTTGCTTTGGGTTTTTGTTTTTTTCTTGTGGATACTGCTGGCATCAGTAGTGAGTTTGGAAAAGAGCTGAGAAACCTAGTACACAAAACTGGAAATAAAGATCTGTAAGTACAGACACTTCAGCATTGACAGTCATGGCTAAAAAGGTCACTATTAAACTGTAAGCAATTTTTATTTCAATAAATATAATTCCCTTAAAAATTAGAGTGAGAAATAAAGCACCATCATGACATTGTTATCTATCTCTACATTACCAAAAAAGTTTTTTAATTGGCATAAGATTGTTCTTACTGATGATGAAAAGAAAGTTGATTTCCTTGAGGTAGACATGGGTCTCTAATTTTCTGTGAGTTAGCCTATGTATGAGACAGAAAAATTCTTTAACAGAAATTTATGTTAAATGTTGCGTGAAATTTTATAAAGAACAAATATCCTTTTTGGAAAAGAACTTTATCCTTCTGTCTTCGGTTCAAATGAGGATATCCTTGCCTGAATAGTAGGCTGGTTATTAATATTCTGAAGACATACATGTCAGGCTCTTAAAAGACAAAGCAACTTCTAACGGTATAGTCAGTGACACTGACTTACCCTCAGCAAGTCTGGCCAAGGTGCAGTTCCCCCAGACCTGACTCCAGATACCCACCCCTATTAATCCCTTCTCCATCCCAAGGTTAAGACAGTCAGAATTTATTCAGCACAATCTATCTGCTTGTTCAGACCTCTTATGAGCGATCAAGCAGACACCTACAACAAGTTTGTTTGGGAAAGGGAACAGGTAGGAACAACCTGCTTAGTAAAGACTGGTAGGTGATTCGCTAATTTGCATTTGAAAGTAGTTATGATATAACAGCCTGTATAAGTCTAAAAAGAACTGTTTTGCTGTCCAGGCAAGGTAGGGAAAAACATACTGACAAACATTTAAGGTATTAGTCCCTCAATTTATAATGTGTATTAGATTGGGTTTATTTATTTAGATACCTAAGAATGTATTATCAGACCAAAAGTCCAGTTTACTCAGTTTACTCAGAAGTCCTTATTGCTGCCCAAGAGCAACCAATGAAAATGTCTCAGAAAGTATACCAGAACTGTTAAAAATATAGCCCAAAAGAGTTATCCATAATCCAAGCATTTTCCCCATTGAGGGGACAAAGTTTTTGCATGTCTGTAATCCATCTACCACTTCCTGAGAACCCAAGGTGACAGACAGTTTGGAAATGGACTAGAGAAAATAGATTTAGAATACCATAGATATCACCTGAAAACTGTGTTAGCAGTGTAGTTGTCACATTATGTATCTTAAAAATAATTATGCAATTACATTTATCCCTGAAGTACATACCTATTCATACTGGTAATGTCTTCTGAATTCAGTTTCTTTTATGTTGCTGTATGTAATGTTCACTTTTCTATATATGAGTTGCTATTATAGATCTCTCTAAAAGGCTTTCACTCTCTCCCTAGGCTACGTTTTGCTACAAAGCATTTTGCATATCTTTGTGTAAAGTAGACCCTGTGTTAAAAGATAGAAATCATTGATTGGTTCAATTCTCACTTGTTAAACTGCTTTCCCAGACATGTATTTTTTGCATTTTTCATTTTTGTGGCATCTATTTATGTTATTAATGTTCTTTTAACAGTCTCATCTTGTTGTATTTATGCTGATCAATACAGCAGTAGCACATCCACCATAAAACCGCATTTTATATTGGAAAGAAAATATTTTCTTTATTATCCAGATGAAACAATACTATATACCACCAGGGAACGGGGTTGTTAAATTACAGTTCTTTTTCTATTGCAGAATAGTGATTGGGTTTCAAATTCAGTTGAAACACTTTAATCCAAACTTACCAGTTATATTTGAAAAGATAGTGAACTTTGAGCCACAAGGCTAGTAGGTAGCCAGAGCAGAAGGGTAGCAGGAGAGAGGTTTAGGGCTATTTCAGTTATCCTCTTAAATCAGGGAAAGCCTTAAGTGAAGCTATCCATGCTACTTTCATGGAAATCTTCATTTGTGCCCTGGCTGTGGAACACTGGGGAGATTCTCACTAAGAGAGGGGCATTAGGCACATGCCCTACTGGCTGGAGCATGCTGTGCCTGAGATAGAGCAAGATAGACCAGGAAAGATAGATCAGATAGACCTGGAAAACATTTTTCCAAAACTCAGTTAAATGCACAGCATCAAAACTGAGGGTCCTGCACATTTCTGAGCGAACGCAGATCCCCTCACAGCTACTGCTGTGCCAAGCACAGGATAGAGCAAGTGGAGCCCATGCTCATGACACACAAGAACTTCCGTCTTCTGCATGCCAAAACCCCTAAAACAAAATCAGTTGGATCTAGAAGTGATTGAATTTATAGGAATTTGTATTTTCACACTAATACAGTTAGGCAGAATTTGCAGAGTTGATGTTTTTGAAAGCTGAGTAGAGTAATTGTGGTTAGCCTTGGGATTTTTTTTTATTCTAATTTTTCCTTTAATAAAAAAGCCCAACCAACCAAATAAACAAAAACACAACAAACAAACAAAAACAACAACAAAATCAAACAACTATTAAATGGATATATATGGGAAAATATTATTTTGAGCTTAATTGAGAATAGAGATTTTATGTATTGCTGTATATATAATTTTGATCTACTAAGAGGTCCAGAAGTCTTGCCTGCATTTTTTCTACATAAAATTGCACCCTTTTAAAGACAGACTGATACACTTGATTATAAAAAACATAATTTAAAACTGGTCCAGTAACATCCTTGCAGTCTGGAATCCATAAAAAGAAATATGTCAAGACAATTTCATGTTCCACAGAAGGAAAAAAACCCTGGTTTTAATCATATAGTTCTATTTCTGATTCATTTGGGTTAAGGGGTTTTCTGTGTTTTGTTTTGTTTTTCAGTTTTAATCAAAGTGCAATTAGCATTCATTTCACATTTCAGAACCAAGGTACCAAACTGCAGTCTGGGAATGAAGAATACAATTTTAACATATTTACATACTAGGAATAAACCTCAATTTTATGTAAAAAATGTTTAGGATTGAAGGTCATTTAATTTTAGTTCTTTCAAAAGCCTAGTCACTGAAATTCCACCATATAAAACGCCTGCATATGGTCTTCCTGAAGGATGACAGTGCTGCTTATGGGGCAATTAGTCAAAGATAATTGCAAGTACCCCCCTACACATAGAAACATTTCTGATAAGATATTGCTTATCTGCTTCAAATGCAAACCTTACCAGAGGGAAAGTAAAACTCAAAAAAAAAAAAATTTAGGCTTTAGAAAGGAAAGAAATGGTGCACCGTGTCAAGTTCCATTTGCCTTGGTATACCAAAGATTTCTAGCTGGAATTAGCCACAGGTCACTTTCCTTTCTTTTTATTTCTTTTTCTTTTTTTTTTTCCTTTTTTTTTTTTTTTTTTTTTTTTTTTTTTTTTTTTTTCTCATAAGTGNTTTTTTTTTTTATTTTCAGCAGACGATCTAGTACAACTTTTGGATTTATCTCAAAGATAAGTATTCCATAATTGGAATATTAGCAAATATTCTCAGCAAATATTCCATAATTGGCCACTTTTATCAAACTTTCCCTCTCATCTCAGCTAGTCAGGAAAAATAAATATTTTCCTATTTCATTAAAAAACAATTTTGCATTGAAATAATTTGTGGGATTACATGTGCAAAAAGCCCTGGTAGATACATGGAAATGCCCAAATACATAAAAACAAACAGAAAGGTCCACAACACCAACCTGTGATTTCTTGACAAAACTGTTTCAATAAGTACATAGCAATATAATGATACACTTCTGCTCACCATTAATCGATAAAACTGTTTTATTCTATAGCAGAAGGAATGTTGTTTCAAATGCAACAATATGGAAAAATTAATAATGGAAATATGGAAAAATATTTAATTTCCTTTAATATAATGAGAAAAAGAGGAGTGGAATAAATTCAGTTTAGAAAGCTGGAGATCCTGAAAGAGTGGCTTATAATAAAATATTTACTCAGGCTGGGATGTTTTGCTGTTATGAAAATAACATGCACCCTATTTGAAAATGTCTTCCTCACAATACCTCTCCTTTGCTGTAGTTTTGCAAAAATAAAATTAACATAAAACATCACCCTGGAATCAAAGCTCTCCTCAGCAGAAGAATGAAGATGTCAGAAGGTCATTTACAGTGAATTTCTATTATAGACTAGTGAAGCTGCAATAGTTTGGAAACTAATATCCGTTGAACTAAGATCTAATGTATTTATTTTTGCCCTTTATTTTATAAAGAGGGTTTAACATATGACTGGAAGATGATGTTAAATCCCCATGTTCTTGGGGGAACATAAAGAGTATTTATTTGTTGTATGGCACTCAAGACAGGTAAATTGTCCAGAAATATTTGAGGGTCGTGTTCTCTGTATCTCTGATAACTGTTAAGTGAGGTCAAACAAAGTACAAAGTGTAGGGAATAAAGACAGCGAAGGTGAAGCTGCTGAGCTTTGCTGATTAGCTTTAGGACCAATCAAATGTCACTCCACAGCAATGTTCACAATTTAGAGGAACATCGTTGTTTGGGTAAATATTCACTAGAGCAGAGAGTTTGCACCAAGAAGAATGAGAAGTGGTCTGTGTCCCCTGTCAACAGTAGTGTCATACAGCAAATTAAAGAGACACTGTGTAAGTCTGCAAGATATGAAAGCAAAAAAGAAAAGAAAAAAAAAAAAAAAAAAAAAAAAAAGGATTTTTCCCACCTTGCATTTTAGTTGTGATTTCCAAAGACGTGACCCAGTACCTCATGCAGCGGATGAATGCACAAACTGTTCAGCATTTTCATTGATAAGGACAATTTGTCCCCTGTTACATTTTCAAGAAAAATCTTACAACATATAACTTCAGGAAAAGTTCTTATGTACTCCAGACTGAAGTTCCTAAATCCTCAGAACAAGGCAAGATCTAAAACACCAGGGAGAAGACTGTGCTACTAGCAAGCTGGTAGGGAAGTCACCTGAGTAAGCCATATGTGTCACTCAGACCTTCCAACACTGAATTCTGGTATTTAAGGTCTTCCGTTACACTGGTTTTGGGTCCCGGATATAGACACAATGCATTAATTTAATTACCCAGTTAAATAGTTCCTGCTTATTTTTTTCTTTCTTTTGATTTTTTTTCCCCTGTTGCAAAATTTTCTTTTGTTTTGTTTCTGATTTCCCTTTAGAGTACAGCTAGGTGATGTGCTAGTAGTTAGTTGGAGGTTGCTCCAGCTGCCTTTCTTCTGCTCTTAGCCCCACAAGGATAACTGTCACCCACACCAGCTGGTACTATCTAGATTAAAAATAGACATCAGCTGCACAATTGCAAATTTCTCCTGAGGATACCAGCAGCAAGAGAGTTGACTACAATTCTTCATACAGACAGCATCTGAAAACACATTAGAAATGACATCTCTCTCATCTTCTAAAGCTCTTAACACTACTCATTCCTGCCTTGCCCTCAGTATCTCTTTCCATCAACTCTTCAGGATAATCAGCTGCCTGCTACCAATTAGACTTGATAAACTAGCAAGGATATAGCCCCATTAAATCGCTGGCAATAGCTGTAAGGGTTTTAACTGCTCAAAAGAGAATTATTAACCTCTGGCTCACCAGAACTCTGAATCAAACTAATTTTCTTTTTCACACTTAGATATTTTTAAAGGAAACAATATCAAAACACTGAAGGGGTATCTATCTTACCTGGAACAGATTGTGAACAAGACGACCAACTGGTAAAATTAGCTCACAAAAAAATGTATTTTCATTTCACTTAAAATTCCATATGCTTAATTACACCTTTAAAACACTAGATATATTAATACTACATTCTATCTTCGCTGCAGTACTTAAGTAGAAATAAGATGCCTTTAAGCATGAAGGGATAATATTGAATATTGATAATATTAATTATCAGGGTTCAGAGTTAAATTCCCAGTTCTTTTCCTGACTTTCTGGGTTACATTCATTAAAACATTCTTGTGTTTCAAATGGGGGCAACAATCCTTTTTTTTCTCCCTTTGTCTCTCATGTCATTGAGATTTTTAACACTGTTTGTTGGGGTTTTTTAAAGGTGCATTTAATCTGTAAGATGGAGACTCAGCAGTGGGAGGTTTAAGAGCTGTTTTAACAATACCAGAATACTACGCACACTTTATACTCTCATGAAGTAAGATACAGGGCTGTGCTTTCTCACTAAGAGAGGAAATGTAGCCCTCAAATTTGAACTCCTGTGTTACAAAGAGTAACAAAGAGAGATATTTATATTGTGTTATAATTCCATGTGGTTCATGAGGGTTGGGGCTTATAGACACATCATAAAAACATAATATATTACAACTAAAATAGCTAAGAATAATGCTGTGTATTTTACTATGCTAAAAAGAAAAAAAGAGATAAAAAAATAAAATCAAGATCAGAAACATAAGCGCAGACAAAGAAGGGAACCAAGAACATGGAGAACCTCCTTGTGCCCTACCAGGAGGGGCTGTTCTCTTCATTCACAATGATGTAAACCCACAAGTGCTGACATACTAGCTCACACAGATTCACAGGACTATAATCATTTTCTGCCACCCTGATCTTCCTGGAGCTGGAGAGCACGGCCAGTGCCATGCTGTGTTAGACACTGTCAGCTGCTGTTAATGAAAATTGGCTGGGTGAGGGTTGGGGGAAGTTGGTGCCCAAGCTGTGTGTTCAGCAGGGATTTTCAGTAAAGCTGCCTGCAATAACTGATCCTCTGCTGAATGTGAGGGTCTGCTTTGGCTAAACAGTACATAGATTTAGCAGCCTGCTAACAATATAGTCGTATGTGTCTCCTTTCAGCATCTTGAAATGGTCAGTGAAAAGACTACTAGCTTCCCTACCTGGCATTATTTAAAATAATCACCTTGCATGTTCTGTGTATCTGCACAAGATCAGAGGTCTAGAGAAATCAACATCAAGCAGTATCCTTATTTAAGAAACTAAAGTACTTATCCATTCAAAACCCAAGAAACACAAGGAGAAAGATAATTTTTCATATCTGTTTAATAACTTAAGAAAACCAACAATGAAATACAGCTTTTAAAATACATGCCACCTTACAATAATTTAATAAATCATACTGTCATCTCATAAAGAGTCCAGATGGTTGCTGTGGTGACAAAGATTATCCTTGCTGCTGCTTGATTCTGCCATTTTTCTAAACAAAAATGAGTAATATTTAGGATTTATTAACAATGTGTCACATTGATAGAGATAAATTACAGGCTTTAAACTGGCCATGTAACTCTTCTATGATATTATAACCAATTTCTCAACTCAGCAATAAGGTATGATATGATTACTAGAAAATTAAGGCTATTTTTCATGAAAGATGAAGCAGAGAGTGTCAGAACTCTCAGAACAACAACAAAAAAAGCTCCTATAATCTAATGTGTTTCTTTATTTTAAATATTTTGAAGGTAGACAATGGTCACTATTTTCTGTCTTTTAACCTGATCCAGAACAGCTTATATTGAGACTAGATTTGTTTGTGCTGGTAACATTTTCGTTGTAATGTATCAGAGTTGGTATGTAGCAGGCTGCAATGTTTGATTGTTTAAACTATAATGGGAAGTTTGTGAAGAGGTCTTAATGATGGGGCACTTCACAATACATAAGAGCATATATGCACACACTTTTGCATCATGACTAGGTATTTAACTTCAAGGAATTTGTGCATGGGTTTTTGTGAAGCGTGGTATCCTAATTGTAGCAGGAAGTTAGATAAGATATTCAGTGCAGCCATCTAGAAAGTATCTTTTTATGAACCTCACTGAAATATTTGTGTGATACAAGCGTCACTGCTAAAACAATGTGAGCTTGTTTTACACAACCAGCTCTACAGTTGTTGCTCCGTACATATTTTGTAGTCAAACTTAGCAATAAATTTCCTAAATCCACAGGAATTTTAAAGACTTTTTTCTTTTCTTTATTTTTTTTAATAACAATGGTTTATACCTTTTTTTTTTATTATTAAGAAAAATAGGCTATTTTCTGTAGTGAGACACATAAGAGCTGATGAAAACACTGGAGCTGAGGCATTTTAAAGTAAACAAGGAATACGTGTCTGTGTGAATGACTCTGCCTGAAGAATATGATTTATCACTTAGTGGGCTACATTCATGTCTATATGTTTGGTGACCTCTTGAATTGTGCGAGATGTGTCTCCATGTATGTTGCAACATAGAGGAAGCAACTCATCTTTCTTTAATTCCCCTGAGTTAATGTTTGGAGGCAGACTGGAGCAGAGGCATAGAGAACTGCTCAGCTGTGCTCAGAATCAGGGAACAATCCTCCAGTTGTTCTTGTCTTGCACCATTCCTACCACTCATGCTACCTAAACTGGTTCATGCATCCATTCAAGTAGAAGTGGGAAAAGTTTGAAAATCCAGCAACTGGATTCTCTGTCGATAGAAATAAAATATTGTCACATAGTTGAAGAAAGAAAAATAATCCAGGCTCAGCTGAAATGCAGTAAATCAGTAAAGCATATTTCTTTATGGTCACAACCTTTGAGGTTTTTAGAACAATAAATAAACTGTACACCCAGACTGAAAAAAAACAAGATGAAAATGGAATAAAAAGTCATTTTAGCTTAATGACATCATATGATTAACTTAGTTATGCTGCCACACATTAGTGGCTAACAGTGATACGTATTTTACCTCTTCTTACTCTTTATCTTGGTAAAATAATACTCTTTCTATCTGAAGAAAACATAGGCTGATACCATAGACTAGTTAGGTTTCTGCAAACCAGACACAGTCATTATTTCAGATGCCAAATACTATCTAATAAAAACATTCTGTATTATTTTCAAGCATCTTTGCAAAGATTTGGGGAGGGAAAATTCCATTTTCTGCTGGATTTCTTTGGCAAAGGGCATCCTGTTACAACCTGAGAAAATAACTAAGGTTGTAAGGTTGTAAGTGGAAGATTTCAGTTGTCTTTAATAGGCATTAAACTAGCTCCTTAGAGCTGAGAAATAATATGCATGATTTGGGGATCCGTGTTCTTGTTATTTAGACCCTGCAGACAAAGGGTAACACTGAAATACAAGGAGCCATCACCCACAGTCTAATGAGATTTGCATTTGCTTTTGTCAGAAACAAATCTGATCCAGTGTTTTATATCTGTTTTCTATAGCAGGAAATATATGCACAATACCATAAAAAAAGCACTCTGTATAGTATTAATGAATTTATTGCACACCTATAATAAATGCCCTATAAATTTCTACAACTGCATGCAAACAGGGCTATGAAAGGGTGATTTAATTTTAGTTTGCTTTTTCTAAGACGCAACATTTTGCAGTTTCAGTATTATCCTGGGTTTGGCACAATAAGGACAGTAGAAAAAAGAGTTTTGGCGATATATGGCAGTAATTTAATATCAATATTATAGTTGAAGAATTTTGTTCAAAAGGAATGGCATAACAAGGGCAGATAAATACTGTACCACTTCCTCTTCTAACAAGGCAGTTCTCAGTGCTTTGGTATACAGCATGATTAAAAAGTCATTCTTTGATATGACAATCCCTAGCCTGGAAACTTACACTTCTGTAATTTGTGGACATCATTGAGCCTACCTTTTATTGTGTGTTGGAGATCGACTCCATATGTGAGCCTTAAAAATTTTAGAAAATGTAGCAAAAAGAACATTCTTTCCCTTCCAAAGGTAATCCGTAAAGCATACAATGCTAATCTTGGTAGACAACTCAAGATATATGCAGAAAATATTTAGTAAAAGCCTGTTTCTTCTGATTCATGAACAACATATTTTTCTGTATACAGAGCAGTGAAACCCATTCTTGTTTTTAAAAGTAGCTGTATCGCTCAATTAAAAACAGGATAATTTTTAAAGACACTTAATATTGTTATTTTTATCGATATATATTGTCTGTTTATATGTATAACATTCAATGATATTTTATGTAATTCTGACTGTGCAGATGATAAAGCCATGGGTCTGCTATAATATTCGAAACAGTAACACTTTTATTTATGTTTTATTATGAGAATTCTTCTGATATTTTCTGTGTGAAAATTATTTTAACATTGATAAATGTTACATTGTTTTCAGAAACTCATAAACAGAAAACGGAGAGACATGAAAAACGAACATCAACAAAGGGTAACTTTGTTTTTTTGTCTGTTTGCACACATATATGTATGCAATATACAGTGTCTTTGTTAATTACATATGTTACCACTGTTGTATTATAAAAGCATCCAAAGTTTGCAGAGACCACAAAGATCAAAAATTCATGCTCATCTTAGCATTTAGAAAAAATTTAGTTTTATGTTTGTGTGGCTATATTGTAAATGCACATTCTTAATAAGATTCTCCTTCTCAAACTTTTCCAGAAATCTTTTTTTCTAGCAAAGATGCAAGGAAGTAGAGTGTTGATGAAACTTCCTCTGGTGCAAAAGCCATGAAGTGTGTTAGGCAAGGAAGAAAGCAAATTTATAGGCCAGTGGGTGCCATCCAAGTTAAGAAGTCATAGTTAAGAGTGAGCCAGGTGTGTATCAGAGATAAGAAAAGCCTCCATTTTAAGAACCTACTCTTTTTCAACCTGTTTAATCTCTTACAACTGGCATTTTCCAAAAATCCACAGAGGAACTGGTTTGGACTGGTTTTCAGAGGTCATGTAAACAGAGAAGTTTCACGGGGTGTGTGAAGATTTTTGCCTAAGAAAGCTCTCCAGTAAAGGTTAGGCTACATTAAACTTTATGAGAGATCCCCTGACACACCAGTGCTGTGCTTAGTAATGGTGGGAGGAAGCAAGAAGGAAGCCTATTAAAAATAGTGGGTATACGCATACACCCTCTCTCACACAATTACATTAATTTCTATTTATATTCTTTCCTTGTTTTTATAGTATTTTACACTTCTAGAGCGAGCTTTCCAGTTCTGTGCTAATCAGGATCATCTGGACTGCCTAGAACTACCTCCCAACTACTTAATAAATCATACTGCATAATAATGATTTTTTTTAGGGTACCAAAGGGTACCATGCAATAGTGAACTCAGATCCACCAGCAAGGGATCCCAGATAAGGTTTTTCAAGCACAGTAATTTAAAAACCCAAATGATGTTGCAGTCTTGACCAAAACAGCCTCTTGTATACCATTTCATCTCTACAGAAGTGCATTTCTTTGCATAGAAGAACATAAATCTTGTAGAAATGATTACTAAGAAGTTATAAGATGCCAGAAGAAAAAGCATTCAGGTGTCATTATTTAAGTCCCTTTATGCATGTGCCTGATGATGCAATCTTTAATTATACAATCAGTTACTGAAGCACAAGACAATTTTTTTTCTGTGTTTTGTTTTCCTGTTTATCTCCAAAAATGCAACTGGTACATAGGAGAATCAATTACAAGAAAGCATTCTGTCTGGCCTCAATCTAGATTGTGACAAAAGCATGAATCTTTAACAAATTTTTCTGTTACCTTCTAAGATATCTTCAGGAAGCTTGGACAAACACAATCTTTTATTGTTTTTAATAGGAAAAATCTAGAGGTAAAATGAATGTTTTTAGTAGCAGCAAACAATGGGAAAAAAATTCAGTCCTTCACCCAAACACGTAGGGACACTAGTGTTTTAAAATTAATTAAATTCTATTTTTTGAGTAGTCAAACCCTGTCATTTCAAGTCCCACAATTTACAAGGGAGTTCAATCCATAAGCCTCATTTTGGAAAGACTGAACTGAAATATGAGGAGTAGTTGTAATTAATGAAAATCCCAGGTGGAAGTGGCTGAAATGATAAGATTCTAACAGTACTGAGAACCAGGCAAACTTATGCCCTAAAATTTGGTTTTAATTAAATATTTTAATAAACTACTAGCAATAATATCCATTTCAATTACTGTGGTCAATTTAATCCTGGAAAGAAAAAATACTCTGAGAAATAATTCCACAAAGCAGTTAGTCATGCTTTTGAGCCCTGAAATCGAATTATTTCCCGATTATGTGTACACATAAGCACAAATTCACTACAAAATAGGGTCTATTCAATTTGGTATTTCACAAAGGCCAGTGGCACCCTGGACTGTACGAGCAGGAGCTTGGCCAGCCAGCAGAAGCAAGGGATTAATTATCCCCCTGTACTAAACCTTCCTGAGTCCGCACTTGGATACTGAGTGACCCAGCTCTGGGTCTCTCAGTTCTGGAAAGCCATCCGTAGACAGGGGCGAGGTCAGTGTGGGGCCACTGCTGTGGCCAGCGCTGGAGCACTTGTCCTGAGGGGAGGGGCTGAGGGATGATGGTGTCTTTGTCAACAGGTGAGAAAAATACAAAAAAATCAAGATCAAAGTATATATAAATTCTGTCTAATGGAAGGTCCAATGTTAATTTCTGGTTTTTATGGAAAACTGGTAATACCAGTGAAGTGAATTGTCCTGCATTTCTGGGAAATAGCTCTAATTATGACAGGCATTGAGAAGGAAGGGAACAGGCTGATTTACCCTGTGGCTATTTCAAAAATCACTTCACTGATACATTGCTGTTGGAATATATGCCTCTAGATTAACACTGGCCACTTGGCGGTTTTTTCATAAAGGATCTCTGAATTCAGCCCGATTTGACAAATGGAGTCCAGGCCCTACAAGACTATTTCATTTACTATGCGTAGCATATTGACTTGTCAATGGGGCTGTACTGATAATGCAAACATTAAACATCATAAAATAAAGCTCTCTGTATTTTAGCATATGGATAAATTATGAGATTATAAAGACAAATAAAATGTGTCCCAACAATTTAATTTGCTGTAGGTAGAAGACAAAGTATTAGAGACAGCTAAAGAAATAAATAGACGTGGACAAAAAAACCTACATAATTTGACCACGTTAGCAAATTAAACGGCATATTTTTGACACAGGGGCTGTCTAGCCTGATTTCTCAAGGTACAGCTACAAATATGCCTGCGATAACTTTAAACTAGGGAACATGGTAGAGATAGTGATGTAGCTGTAGTTTCCTTAAGTTATTGATTTGGACCTGGGAGATTATGCCCCTCTCCTGATCAAGCCTTTATTTATTTTTTTACTGTGTTCCTTCAAGAAGAATTAAGTTATAGCCATCTACAGTTACTTTACTTCCGAATGAAAGCATCTATACAGAGATTTAATGCTCTCTGACTAATGCACTCTAACTTCATTGTATTAGTTCATTTATCTTAACTTTCCTGAGAGTGCTGCTCTGTGGACAAGCACTTAGTCAGTTAGCTGGAGCGAGCAATCTCTGCTTCATGCTTACTGCACTCATCACCCAGCTTTATACTAAGCTGCAGACTTAAGATTTACTCAGCTGGAAACTATTTTTACTTCCCTTAGGTATATGGAACTAGTGCCTGCTTAGTACATCTCTTCTTTATGCACTTTCTGTTTTGGGGTGTGAAATGTCTTTGTTGGAGAACTTTATTGGAGAAAAACTAAATCACATCCCTCTTCACCATGGTTTTAATTAGATGCAAATAAAATCTATTATGATGATTGAAATTTGGAAAGTCCTCTCACATATATACTATGTTTCTTGGGTTTAATTTTACATGAAGTAGATAGAAATATTAACTTTGGAATGCGTCATTAAATTACCTTAAAATTTTCCATTATAAACTCCTATTTTAGACTATTTATGAATTTATCACACTCCAGTCAATGAGGATGAAAATTCTCATGCTCATCTTTTTGCCTCAGGCTGAATTTTCACTCAAAGACATATAAAAATGTTTCAGCAATTTCCAAAATCTAGGTTAGTGAAAATTAGGTTGGGGTGCTATGCTTTTTCCAATACTAATAATGGTTCATTCTGAGCTTATGACTTTTGGTATTTGCAAAGAAGTCTGAGAAAATTTCTTTTAAGTTGTGCAAAAATTTTTGCTTACACAATTGTTATAAAACTGGTTTTAGTAATTCTTCCTAATTTTTTTTCCTGCATAAATCCAGTATCCTTTCAATGAAAGAGAAGAGGTGATCTTTTAATTGCAAAGTTTGTCATAAAACAAATAAAATTTTTGAATAAAAGTTGAATGAACTGTTTTAGTTTCAGCTTTTTTTCAGCTGAAGTGTGTGACTGAGCAGCTTTAAAAACTGTTACATGCTTTCTTTTTTTTCTTTTTTCTTTCTTTCTTTCTCTTTTTTCCTTTTTTTTTTTTTTGTTTTTTTTGTGTTTTTTTTTGTTTTTGTTTTAGTTTTTTGGTTGGTTGGTTGGTTTGGTTTTGTTTTTATGTGGAAAAGAGAGCCTGACCAATTCTAATTTGTTTCACAGACATATGGCAGTATGTGGCCAGCCTGGCTTATTCTAAAACCTAATGCTTGCACCTAGTGCTGCGGGATTGAAAAAGGGCATGTGCTAAGCCCTTTACAAAGAACTAGATATCCAAGCGACAAAATCTGGAAAGACTGTGTAGGCAGTGATGTATTTTCTGTGACACAGCTTTTGGGACTACAAATGAAGTTGAACACAAAAACTTTTCAGGGGAGAGTTAATATGCTAAAATATATCATATTTAACTTTCCCAGATCAGAAGCTTCAGTGGATTTTGGTGGACTTGTGATTGAAGAGTCAAAAATGGCCAGTCATCACAGCCCTGAAACATGAACACTTTAATTTTTGGCAGCACCTGCCCTTCCCAAATTAGGGAAGCCATAGCTCTGACAGTGTCCATAAGAGGTAATGGTAAACTTTACAATCTGAGATTAGCAACCTCTGAGGCTGTAGGGATATCAACACACAGGATAGGGCTCTTGAACTAACGAGAGATCACCTTCGCCCTATAATTGGGAAGAGAAAAATAGCTTAGGCTTATGCCAGCCTGTGCTCTGTCTATCCACATTCCAGGCTCCTTGCCCAGAAATATCAAGGTTTTTGTTTCTCAAGAAGGGGCCAGCTGATCTCTTCTCCATATTTTTAGGTCTAATCCACACAAATATTAATTTTTTTATACATTGTAGTCTTTTATACCATTTTGAGGATGTGAAGGAATCTTAAATTAGATTCTTCTGTCCACTTTCAGGTATGCAGACACTCATTTCAGTGTCATTCTGGGCTCATTTTGTGGTGTTTGTTTTTCTGTTTAGCTTTAGTTTAGTTTTAGTCTTGTTTAGCTTTGTTTTCCCTCCAAACCGTGTCCACAACAGTCTCTTTTAGACAAGTAAGATGTCCTGTGGCTAAAAACAAGATTTCTTATTACAAGTCTGTTCTGCATAGTTCAGCTGTACCTTCTGGCATGGAGACTGCAAAGGCTTTTGTCTGAATGTGAGGAAGCTCAGGTTTCACTCACATTGACCATTACAGAACTGTTGTTTGCAAAACTGTGCTGTTGCCCCAGCCGAAATTTACAACACACTGGCTTGAAGTGTTTTGCACAGTCAGCATCTGCTAATACAAATGTAAGATGCAAAAGCATGTTACAATTTCTGCAAAAAATATTCACTTTAAGTTCTACATGGTATATATAGAAAGGAGAATGATTTTTTCCTTGGTATGCTACTAGATATCCTAAAGCACTTGAATGAGTTACAGTCTGTAATTCATTCTATAATACATTGCTGGTACTGCTGCATTCTTCATAGCCTGCTTTTTTAGTGTGAATTTGCTGTCCACATTCCTAAAGGCTTTGAAAAATCTCCCTTCAATCTCTTTCCACTCTAGTGCTATTTATTATCAGGAATAATTCACCTGATAAGACTGGAAATGTATTTGGATAATGCAAACACACATAAGACATAATGAATTTACTGAATGTTCTGAATGATTTTTCTTAAGTACAAGGACATATTTTTTAATGAGGAAATATTTAAACAACAAAAAATGCTTGTACTTCTGTGAAATGACATTTGTTGCAAAGCTGGTAAAATGAATGGATGAAAAAGCCTTAATGTGCTTGTGTATAAAGCTCAGAGTTGTCTTCTAATCAGTTTAATTTTCTGGGGTTTACTTGTTGTCAGAAACTTGAGCATTAAAAAGAAAATAATTTTTCCATGAAATTGCAAAATCCTAGTCTTTTACAAGTACAGGTTGACAAGGAATGAAGAAATGTTTTTGTCTACCTAAATCATTAGGACGTGAGATAGAACCACACCAAAACATGGTCTGAAAGCTGTGTGGGCAATGGAGTCCATAAGGACTCATGTTTGCCTGTTTCTAGCAGGACATGCAGTCAGTTGTATTTTGAACAGCTGCTCTTCCTGAAGTCACACTCCGATTAAAAGAGGTGTTTTCTTGTTAATCCATCCTGTGACAGAAGTAACAGCTAAAAATAAAGGAAAAATAGCATAGGCTGCAATATGCTGGCAGGTTTTTTTGTTAAGAATAGAAAGCAGTGCTGTCAAGGACTGAAAATAATTTCTTCTGTCAGAAATCTTAGAGCCAAGGTGCTTGTGTAATGGGACCAAAAGAGATCAGACAGACTGGATTAAGTTTGCTGAATAATCGCTTCTTTCAGAAAAATATAGTCTAACATCTGAAGGCTTATTAAAAGAAAAGTATCTCTCTAGGATCCGGAATTAAATATTGACATTAAGAAGATCTATATCTCATCAACTACCTGTGACTCAGAGCTAAATTCCATTATTTTAGTTTGCAAAGGCTTTTCCTTGATCACTTTGGTGAGATAATAAGTGTACGTAATACCTCTAGATTACAGATTTATTGGGAGCTGGGTTGTATGTATTTATTTATTGTTTCTTTGTTTGTAGCAATTCACAAAGACAAACCTGAAAAACAAGAAAAAATTGAGAGGAAGGAACCCTTAAAGGGTATGTATTCAGCATTTACTATTCTTTGTCTTTTTACCAATGGTTCAAAATAGACTAATGTATTGACTCTTAGACTGTTCTTGTAGATCTGAACTATGTTTAAGGATGAAGGATGTGTTGTGAAGGTCAGCTGGAAGAAGAACAAGGATTTTAAAAGCACGTTGAATTCATCACTCCAGAAAGTCTGAAATTATATCCAGAGATTGATAAATGTCTTTACTGCATTATTAACTTATGTAAGAGATACCCAGAGTACAAATAGGTGCCTTTCTCATTTTTAACAGACAATCACAGAATATTCTGAGTTCTTGAATAAATCCAGAATCGTTCGAAGCAAAATGTAGCAAATAAATTTTAACATACTGGACATGGTCCCTCGAGGCATTCTGCTTTGGAGACCCACCTTAGGAAAAAACTTCCTCCAGATTCATTTCAGAGACATTGGGGAGAAGTTTTAGAGAGAATTTATTAAATTTCTAGTGTTGTATGCCAAGAAAAAATTAAGATCTATTATAGGAATCAGTGTACTGTTTACTCTCCACCCATGACTCATGAGTTAGCTTGGGGTTTCAAGAGCCACCATCGCACTGTTGCCTTTTGTGAGGGATATTTTAGCAAAATAGAATTTTGTTGGAGTTTACTTACTTGCTAAAACATTTTAAGCCTTCTGAGAACGTCTTTTAAATGTGGTTAATGAAGTCTTGAGCTGGAGGAAGAAACACATTCTGGAAGAATAAATAGACTAATGGTTATAATAAATCACCCCAAAAAAAGGAAGACTGAACATCCAGACAGCAAAATTATTCAGGCCAAGAACACAAAGCCTCACATCTTAAGTGAACATGCACTTCATGAAATTTGTGCTTGACTAGGCCTTTCTAATGGTCTCTGATTAGAGCTTTTCCATTTTATATAAGTAACTCAAAATTCATTGAGTTAATAAGACTGAATTTAGAGGTTAATGGCAGGGATATAAATTCAGGTTTCTGTTGGAATGAATATTTGTTACTAGAAAATGAAATACTGGTAATGAGAGATTTTTTTTTTTCTGAGATTTGGAAAAATGACAAAGCAAAACCAATAATGTCTCGTATTAGAACATGAATGTGTCTTTAAGACTTCTGTTATTATGTGGAAAACAGGGAACTTGTCAATTTGATTTCACAGGAGAGAAATATTTAATGTTTTTTTAAGTTTCTCGGAACAGGGAAAAAGTTGTCCCAGCCAGCCTCAGATAGTCAGTGAAAAAGTGTCTATTTTACACGGAATCATAGAATATGCTAAATTGGAATGGGCCCACAAGGCTCATTGAATCCAACCCTCAGCCCTGCACCCAACCCCAAGAACAAGACCATGTGCCTGAATATCATCCAAATGGCTTCTTGAACTCTGGCAGACTTGATGCTGTGACCACTTCCCTGGAAAGCCTATTCTAGTGACCAACCACCCTCTGGGTGATGAACCTCTTTCTCATATCCAGCCTAAACCTCACCTGACACAATGTCAGGTCATTCCCTTGTGTCCTGTCACTGGTCGCCACAGAGAAGATACCAGTGCCTGCCCCACCTTTTTCCCTCACAAAGAATTTGCAGACTGCAATGGGATCTCCCCTCAGTCTCCTTTTCTCCAGGCTGAACACACCAAGTGGCCTCAACTGCCCCAAATACGACTTCTCCTCAAGGCCCCTCACCATCTTTGTAGCCCTCCTTTGGACACTCTCTTAAGAGCTTAATATCTTGCTTATATTGTGGTGCCCAAAACTGCACACATCATCCAAGGTGAGGCCACACCAACGCAGAGCAGAGTGGGACAATCCCCTCCCTTAGGCAGCACAGGCCTGATGCCCCCCATGACATGGCTGACCCTCCTGGCTGCCAGGGCACTGCTGACTCACATTCAACTTGCCATCAACCAGGACCCCCAAGTCCCTTTTCATGGCACTGCTTTCCAGCATCTCATTCCCAGTCTGTCCATACATCCAGGGTTGTCTCATCCCATGCGCAGAAACCTTTATTGAACTTCATATGGTTGGTGATTGCCCAGCCCTCTAATTTGTCGAGGTCTCTCTGCAGGGTCTCCCTGTCTCTGAGGGAGTCAACAGTTCCTCTGAGCTTTGTGTTATCTGCAAACTTGTTTAGTGTCCATTCCAGTCCTGCTGTTTTAACTTGCCAAAATTCCTATTAATGTTCTGTCTAATGTCATTTTACCTTAAAGTGAACATATTAGTTTTGTTTAGTGACATATTGCCATAATTGCTTCTGAAACGCTACTGTGTATAGAGATTCTCTGTATTCACAGCACTAGGAAACAGTACTTTCAGACTGTACATTAAATTTCAAAACCGTGACTAAGGATATGTGTCTTTCTAAGTTCCGTTACCTTGTACCATGACTGGGAGATTCCAGAGACTGCATCCTTGTATTTTAACTGCTTATTTTCTATTTTAAACACATTCTCTTTCAAGATCTAGGTAATGGAGAATGTAAATAGCATCCTATTCTAATTTATAATCAGCTTCTTTAATGAAGTTTAAGAAAGCCATTTAATGACACAGAGAGAAATTAGAAAAGTCTCTATCACTTAGAAGTGACTTGGTCAGCTATGTCAGCTACCCATTCTCATGTATTTCATCACCATATTGTTTTAAAATGTGAGAGACGGAATATGTCTATCATTCTTAGACATGCAATGACATACCAGTTAGACATGCAATTCATGGTACTGTAATGTAACTTCCTTATTTACTTATGTTTGTCAAAGGGAGTTTTACTAAACTAGGATGAAATCACAGGAGTTAGAATTAAAGCTAGCTTGCAGTTTCACAGCTGACTTTTCTGAAGTACTCTAAAATCTACATGCTTATTTTCCATTTTCTGGGAAATTATAGTGTAAAATTCTAAGAAAAGGGAGTGGAAAATGTTCTGTGACTGAGTGGATAGCATAATGCAGTTTCCACTGTCATAATGTTAGTCTTCACTTTGCACATCTAATTATGGTTCTGAGTTCATCATTGCCAGCGACTGATCTCAGCTAGTGTCCATTACTAGATATCTGTATCCATACTAGCTATCCATATCCATTACTGGTTATCCATTTCAAGCCAGCTGGCAAGTGATAGATGTATCATATGTGCATGTGATGCTCCTGTGCTCCAGGATTCATTTCGGGAATTTTACAACCTGTGCCTGACAGCGTATGGGGTGGGCCAGGTGAAGTACTCTTTCTATTGCAGGCAGCAGCATTTACTGTGAGCTCTGCTTTAGTCCTCAGTTTTCTGAAAATCTCTCTTCAGGAGTTGACAGACAATTGCCAGAGATGATGCCACTGTAGTAAACAGCTGAGGCATGTTACCATGGCAGTAACTTGTTAGCCAGAGTTGGCTGCTCACGCTGGTGTAGTATGATGTATGCTGTGCAAATATGTAACACAGTGTGCCATTTTGTCTCCTAAGACTTATTCTGGAATTATTTTTGATTCTTAAGTTTTTCCACTTTTTTTTTTTCTTCCCTAATATATGTAACACTTTCTATCTTTCCTAGTGACACAAAAAGACAAACTGGAAAGACAAGAAAAACCTGAAAAAAAGGAAAGACAGGCAGGTAATTATTTAAGGTCAGAATTTGTTTCACATTTGGAGTTATCCCAGAACTAATTCTCTACTCAATTTCCCTTTATATATCTTCTTGATTGCAAAAAAAGTTATAGCACAATATGAATAAAACTAATGAGATCATATAAAGGTTTGCAGACTTAGAGACCGAGTAACATTTTGTATTCCTTCTGTGTGGTTTGGTTTTGTTTGTTTGTTTGTTTTTATGAAGAAGAGAGATAATACATTTTGTGCTCTAGATTAGTATAATCTCATGATAATCACAGTATTTCCAACACTCACAATAAGTATGGTTGCTAAGAGACTGTGGTGATCCAAGAAAAAAACTCCTGACAGACTGTAAACAAATGTGATGAGGCAGGCCATGAGGAAATAAAAAGCATTTCAAGTACCATACTGTGTAGGGTTGTTGCGTAGGCATTGAATAGGGCAGAACTAATTCTTTCAGTAGTTACTTGCAATAAATAGGTATCCAGCAATGTTTTGTCTTCCACAGTTCTGACTTTCTTTTCAAACACAATGCTCATGCATACATTTTTATGTTCTTAGGATAATCTTATATGCCAGAGTCAAATAGGGAGCTGAGTGTTTTCACACACATGGTTCCTACAGGGTACCTCAGGGGATGTGAGCATATGCAAATATCAGTTCTGCACATCTGTGGACAAGTTACTATGTAAACATTAATTGCAAAAAATTAGTAAATCAGAGCCCACACAGGAGAATATTCTGGTCTACCCACCACTCAGTGACTCTTGTACAGCTTAGGTGTATTCCAAAACCTGAGCCAGAAGTCGAGTCACTACAGTGTAGTTAATTTGAATTTGTAAAGTGGAAATTAAAAGCAAACAAAAAGCCCCAAAGAGCATTACTTAGAATGTCATTGCAATTAGATCTGTAATTAATTATAGTGTTTAATGATTCATAGCTGGAAAAACTGTTAGTTGTCCCGTGGAATTAGAAAATGCGTCCAAAATTATCCAAAGTAATAAACAAGAAAGATCAAAAATAACAATAAACAAAAATTAACAAATAAATCACAGAATATAAATATATATTTAAAAAAAAAACCAAACCTAAATAACATAAATAAGTACGACTCTTCTTGACTAGTCTCTTTCATNAGTGTTTAATGATTCATAGCTGGAAAAACTGTTAGTTGTCCCGTGGAATTAGAAAATGCGTCCAAAATTATCCAAAGTAATAAACAAGAAAGATCAAAAATAACAATAAACAAAAATTAACAAATAAATCACAGAACAGCAACTGATTCAATCTTTCTCATTCTTTGCATGGATAACTATGGTGTCTAGTTGTGTTTCTTCATCTTTTTTCCTCCTCTTTCTCACTTAAAAGGCAATTTTTCTCTTCTTAAATGACCATTAAGAACGTTGGTTTTTATTTCTAGCTATTCACAAAGAGAAACCTGAAAAGCCAGAAAAACATGAAAAGAAAACACCTACTAAAGGTAATGCAGATTGTTTTTAGATATTGTACAATTTTAGATTTTCAGTGTTTATAGAGTCTGGGAGAGTGTGCAGATGAGTACTTAAATTACAAATCTCTTTTAGTTCATGCTGTACATTTTTTGGGTGTTCACACTTTTGCTTGAGCAGGTCTTGATCAGCCCCTGAGTGAAGTTGTGCTCAGTATATATTTCTTGCTCTCTTGTTTTGATGGACAGAGTTAATTGTAAATCATTCGTATACAGCTAAGCAACTAAACAATGACTATTCACTTTCCTTCAAGCTTTTGCTCAGCCATGGGATTCATGATTGTCCTGCAAAGAAGGTTTTCTCTAGTGTATCAGTTTTCAATCTGATGCAGTCCTAATGCAACAGTGTTTACTGTCTCTCAGTCTGAATCTTCCATCATATCCAAAACCAGATTTTCATTTTCCTGCCTTTATTTTTTTAATAAGATTTTAATTCCAGTACATGATTTGCATTGTCTTCCATGGCAGAAGTGGCTTTGGTTAAGATTTACATAGCAACTAATTATCATATATATTCTGAAGCAATATTGTGTGTGAGAGAGGTGATTTTTACTGGTAATTCTGTCTTTAGCTATGATTTGTACAGAGGGATTTAAAAATCCAATCACCTTTCCCTATTATGCCATTTTTAATGATGAACATTTATTTTTGCCTGGCAGTTGAATGTTTTCTTCTGAGGTTATATATTTCTCTGCGACAGATATTTCTGCAATGAAGTTCAGTCTCAGTCTTTGCCTCTTTTTGCTTTAATCTGTTAACTCTTGAAAAAATATTATGCAATTTGTCTTAGTATTGGTCTGTTATGCCATTCAGGTGATGTATGAAATAATTAGGTTTAATTTGAATCTGTTCAGACAATATAGATACAAATGTACAAATCACTCTTTTTTGGACTTGACCATACTCTATAGAGAAAGGTAGAACAGAAGTTAGAAATGAAGAAAGGGAGAAAACAGAATGAAGACTTAAAGCCTTAAAAAACTGTGAAAGGTAGCCATTGTCAAGTCTCTATTGAAAGGGGATATTTGTTCATTTTTTTCTACTGTCAGTGTATAGCTTGAAAGCATAGGGTGGGGTTTTTTTCATAAAATGAAATCACACTGAAGTAATCTAGAGAAAATAAATGCTCACTGTGTCTGGGTAGATCTGAAAAGCAAATAACTTTCAAGAATCACTGAGATAGTCCTAATGAGCAACCAGCCTGTTTACCCATTTATCTTCGGCTAGCTAACCAAATAATCACTTAGAGCTTTAATGTGTTTAATAGCAGCCATAACTCCAGTCACTGGCTGGAAAATTTTATGAAGACTTTGGACACTTTGTAGCTGGGGAGATTTGCTGCTGCAGTGTGATATAGTCATGCTGCCCTCACTAGGCTAGTTTTTCTGCTGTGTGAGTCCCTACAGGTGGGCTCAGGGCACCAGGGCAGTCCTCCTCAGTGTGTCCAAAGGTGCATTTCTGCAGGCACTGTAGCTGCTAAGCTACCTATTGCCAGGCTCGCCTCCCTTTTCTCAGGTGTCTGCCTTAAACTGGATTAGCTACCAGCAGTGCTGAGGGGCTATTTCAACCATTTGCAGTCCCTAAGAACTGAGAATGTTCAGGCCGAGACCAACCTCAGGGAACGGGTGTCCTGAAAACTGGCTATTTCCCCCACAGTCAGCAGGTCTTCTCTCTACTCAATTAAAAGGCTCTAGGTAATTCTTCAGCCTCTGTTAAAAGTTGCAGAAAGCCTCAGTAATATGAATGCTATTTTAACACGTAATCTAAGCAACAGCTATCTCAAAAAACTCCAAAATCAAGGCTAAGTAACAATCATGGCTCATACAGGCAGCAATTCCAGAATGGAGTTCAGTTAGAGAGGATGTTGCTATTATGTAGTTGTCAGGTGAAACAAGTGTAATTAACTCCCAAGGCTGCTCTGTTCGGGCAATCTGTCTGGAGGGTGACCAAGAGGGGAAAGATTGAAGTCTCTGCGCAAAATTTTGACAGCCTTTCCACAGACACAACAGTGTGTGTTTACACAGTGTATCCTGTGTAGACATGAACTCACTCAAGCTGGGCTCTGAAGCAAGCGCCAGACTGGTAGCTGTGTTTGTATGACAATGAGCCCAAGATAAGAAAACTGCCTCTCTGTAAGATGAAGGTAGCCACATGGCTTCCTTTTTATTGGGGCACAAGATCAAGACCATGTCTTCTTGGAACTTGAGATGAGCAAGTTTGTGTGTTCTGGAATATGCAGTGTAAACATTCCCAATGAAGCGACAGATCTGGGTGACTCAATTGTCTTCTGGTTAGGGACTCTCAACAGATATTTTGAAGCTTTTTACCCTGCTATGTGAACCTGAGAAAAAGAAGCAAGAATTCTGAGAACTGGAAAACAGGAATTGTAAGGAAATATGAAATTTCCAGGGATATTTTTGTGTTTTGGTAATATTTTCTCACTCTCTATGAGGTTTTTCCCTAATATGCAACTGTTCTCATTTCTAGTAACTCAAAAAGACAAACCTGAAAGATATGAAAAAGCTGAAAAGAAACCTCCTCCCAAAGGTATTTATCTATACTATATTTTTTTAAACTGAATTTACATTAAAATAAATAAACATGATTTTATTCAAGCAGAGGTTTTCAATGTGCATGAAAAATCAACAACATGAAACTAAAGTAGAATTAAAATGTCTCTAGAATACTCAGGCATTAATTCTATGCTCGATCCCTTTTAAAATCTGTTGAAATTTCAAAGACGAGAATTAAAAGTATGGACCACCATTTCCCTGAAAAGCAACTAGGCCTATCTGTAAGTTATCTGGCATACATTTTTACTGTAACTACTTAAGGAAATTGATTCTTCACTACTCAGCAATACCTCGTTGTGCCATGGCTTTGTTTGGAGGCAGGAATGCTCTTATATAAATGTCTGCATTCTGGTTTATAATAGTTATATTCAGTGAATATATTAATAAAGTCAGGCTTGTCAGAAAACATAGATTTGGTAGCATACAAGATGGAGACATTTAGAGTTGTGAAGAAAACAGAAATATGAACATCACAGTAAAAGATTACTTTAAAACATATTCAGTGTCATTTTATAATACTGTCAGATTTTCTACTAGAGTGAACTAGAAACACACATATTGTCAGCATCCATGTCTTAGGTGAGAAAAAAAAATTACTGACACATAGAAGCAGAAGGAATATGCAAGCTTCAGCTACTGATATTTACAACTTCAGTTACTGATATTTACAATTTGGTAATTCTCCTTGGAAACCTTGCTCCGCTGCAGGGCACCTCTTGAATTGCGCTTAGACTAGTCTTTTGGTCTGGGGAACTGATGTAGCGACAGACTCAAGAACTCAAGACTGCTTGGACAAAGACCAAGAACTAGTGCATGAAAACAACCCTTAAAAATAGCCACACACTAACTGCTTTTCCAGCTTACAACAGAGTTTAGCTCTGATCTCTGAAGTTCAAATTTACCCAGATTCTGTCTGGAAGTACCTTCCATGTTTGTTTGCTTAATGACCAACATTTCCCTCCCTAGTTTATACCATAATAACTATCATACTGTCATTAAAAACACTTGATATCATTTGCTGTAGCCTGCCATATTTAATATCAGTCAAGTACTTGGTGCAGGACTGAAGATAAAACCTGTTTGCATCTCATATTTCTGTTTAAGTCTGTCTGGCTTTAGGGGATTATAGTTTTCATCAGATCAGACCAGTGTGTTAATAATGAAGAAATGATCATTAGTAATAGCATAATATAAAATAAATAGCATTGAGTATTATTTTGGGGGGAAAAGAATGACACTGAAAGCTTTTTCTTTATTTCCTACAGAGGAGAAGAAAGTAAAGAGCGCTAAAGTGGAAGGAAAAGTTAAAAAGGAAGTGAAGGATGGAAAAGTAGAAACAAAGACATCTGAGAAGGTCAAGCAGGCAGAGATTAAAACAACAGAAACTGGGCTAATAAAGGCCAGAACGAAAGTTAAGGAGGAGAAAGCTCTTCAGACTGTAACTAAATCGGACAAGAAAGGTAAACAAAATGAGGAGGAAACAGATGAAGATCTTAAAAAGGTAGTAGGGAAGAATGAGAGAGAACGGAGTTAAAGCTGTAAACACCAAAGTCTGCCCACGCAGTACAAGTAAATTCCAGATGAATCTCACACTGCTAGGAGGAGACTATTGAAAATAAAATGAGTTTCATGTATATAACCGGAAGGTTCTAACAGTTTGTCATGGCTAAAAATTCATTTTAATTTATATCCTTCTTTACCAAGGACCAATTTCTCTTCAGATAGGTCTGAGACTTCATGGATTTGCCCAGTAGCATCTTACATAGTGTATTGCTAGCAGGGTTATTTTGGAAAATACAGACTGTTTAATGACCTGTTGGGACTTTTGTTTTGCTTTTACATCTATGTATGTCCTCTGTAATGTTAAAGAAAGAAACAACAGAGGAAAGGGAATGTAATGATTTATCTAACATATTTTATGAGGCATTGTCAGGTTCTCAGGTATTGTATGACATAGTGTCATACCTGCTTGATTCAATTTAACGTGAACAGCTTCCAAATTTCTCCTAAAAAAAGAATCAGCATGCATCAACACTGTATAGTTAGCAAAGGTGTTAAGTATATGTCCCTCTTTGCTGAGGCAAACATGGGTTCTTCTACTTCCAGGCTGCACTGACCGGTTCTCTGATTTCCCTGTGGCCTTTCTGTGGCATTAGGCACAATTTTGTATGAATGCAGGCAGCAGGACCTGGTTTTCTGTATGAACTGGCACCCTGTTGCCACGGAATTTTTCCAACATTGATAGGGGCAGCTTAGCGTGGCATGACACACCTATCTGACCCTTTCAGCTGATCAAGCTGTGCCTGAGCATCAAAGAAGCAATCCCTGTCTGGATATCTGAATCTTCCTGGGGAGATTCTCTCAGAGTTTCATAACCATCAGCTCTGGACCCCTTAGGAGTTGCCTAAACTATACGTTTATAGAAAACTGAGAGGCATAGACTACTTTCTGACATGCAAGGGGTAGTGAACTAGTATATTTTAACATTTATATGTATTCTACTTAATTTTGTCTTTTACTTGAAATATTTGGACCTTGGAGTCATGAAATCAAAGCAGCACCTATCACTAAATGCTGTGAATAAGGAGAAAGTTCAGCACATTCTTCACTTCTCTTAGAACATGCGAATCTCGTTCAATTTTTGTTTGCTCTGGCAGAGTTCCAGTGCACAGTGGAATCCAGTCCATATTGTTCAGGATAAAGCGTGAGAAAAGGAATACTGTACACATGAGGCTCTTTACTCCCAGCAAAATATTTTAAGTAAGTAGGGATCAAAGATTACAGAGATCAATAAAGAGTAATGGTATTTTTCGTTTGTTGGTTTGTTTTTCGTGGGTTTCCCAGCACAACACACGTTCACCATTTTTAGCTGATAAACATTAGCAAAATGATCCATCTTGACATCAAATATTAACAAGTCTCTTTATAAGCCTGCCTTAGAGTGTGATCCCGCTGGCTCTACCTGGAATTCTAGTAGGTGAAAATGAGAATGAGCAGCTGGAGTGGTGGAAGGAAGCACCCTCTTCAACTTCCCTTATCACTGGAGATAGGGCTACACACATCCAGTGGAAGCCGCCTTTGCTACTGTCGTCCTTCCTGTTTCCACCATAAGCCACTGATGCCCAGCTGGATACTCTCAGAAAATTCATTTCTGTATTTCAGATCCAGTGTGACCCAAGGTGAACACAATTTTAAAGTCAATGCAGTTTTACCAAGACTTCCTGATCCTGCAATCTTTACTTTTACTTGCTCAAGGGAGTAGTTCTGCCAGCTTATCTGAAACAATATAAAAAATACAGCAGTGACCGCAGAAGAGTTGTTATGATTTCCCTGATGTTGCATCATTTCTTACTCAAATTAAAATTAAAAAAGATAGGTTATCTCTCTGGGTAAATCACATGAAGTCCAACAGCAGAAATATCTATGAGTGTTTTTATCATTAAGAATGTAGTCCCAAACTTTGACAGGATTTATTAGTATTTAGATGAATTTTTTGGCCACAATTACAGAGTTACAAGGTGAAAATTATAGTGTGACATTCTCCTTTTTAATAAGGTTGTTTAAATTAAAAGGGATTTTTAGCCATGAAGAGACATATGAAAAATCATATTAATTTAAAATTCCTTAGATATCATTCTTTGTTAATTGGTAGCATTCCCATGAACTTATAATGCACCTTGCTATTTCACATACAGTAGAAATTGTATTTTTGTTATTCAGAGTTTTACATTATGCCTTCAATTTGTTTTAAAAATCCCAGTTTTTCGGGGTTGAGTTACTAAAGAAATCTTATGTGGACAAGATTGATATAAAATCTTTGTTCTCAGATGAAATCAAGATTAAGGCTTTTTTTCTGAAAGGTTAATCAAATAACATTTACCCCACCAACACAGAACAAACAACCAAAAAGCCCACACAAACTAACGCCACCCATCAAAAAAACCCCCAAAAAAATCCAAAGGAAAATCACCTAAAAAACCCTCCACAAAACTGGCAACACAGTCTGTTTTATTCCTGGACTATATTACTATGTTTAAAGAATGAATTATTTTAATATCAGCAAAATGGTGTTATTCTAGGCCTCAGGCTATATTCATATCATAACTTATATAGAACGAGCACAGGCTTGTGCTCTGTCCTGTGATTGTCCAAAAAGTTTATTGCCCCATCATAGTTTTGTCCTATGCCATCTAGCAGACTTTAGTATAATGCCCCAAAACATCCCAGGGGACCTTCCCAACAGGCAATATGGATGTTTGCACCTTGTTTTGGCAGAAGAGTGGTAAAGAAAACAGCTTTTTGGGCAAGAACTGTGCCCTGCTGTTTACTTTGTGGGCTAAAGAATTGTCATTGCTTGGTTTGATTTATTAATACTCACTGAGGCCCTATTTGAAAGTGTGTTGAAGTCAGTGAAAACATTTTGCTGACTTCAGAGGCTTTAGGTGGACTTAGGAACACAGACCTCTACATAATTGTTTTCTCTCACATATTCTCCTTATTTTTTTTAATTATCATACAGACTTAGGGCAGATATTGCAGACTTAAGGATGGAATGCAAAGTTTGAGCCAGCCAAAATGATAAATTTGAATTCCTAAATATGAAAGTAAAAATTATGAATAGTCATTAGAGGTTTTAAAAGCACTGTTTAGAGCCACAGCTCTTTGTACATTCTGAAATTTTGCCCCAGGCCCTACAATATTGACTGGTACTACCCTTGCCATCTCGTTTACACAAAATAACTGCATAGGCTCCTATCAGCTAGAAGAAGTAATTGGTTATTTGTTGAGCTGGTAAACCTTTTTCTAATTTCTGCATCTGCATAGAACTTGAAAGCTGCAAGGACTTCTATGACAGTCAACTTAACAGAGCAGTAATTGCATAAAAGCCTCAGCATCAAACAATACTGATGCTTCAGTGAACTATGTATGAAAGAAAACAATTTAATGAGTGTCACATATTTGGGAATTGCATTTTGCATTTAAATATAACAACAACGTCATTTATAAAACTTAAATTATTCCAAAGTCTGCATAATTTTATTTTGAAGTTGACAAGGAGGAAGTAAGTGGCTTTCGTAAGTAGGAGAGAAATTCAGCAGGAGGTAGAGTGAGGAAGAGATGTAACTTCTACAGCACAGGAACTATGCTAGAAGAGTCTAGGACAGATGGATGAATATGCTTCACTCAATGACAGTTAGGAATTAACTTAGCTAACCAGAGCTGGCATATAGTTACCAACATTAACTTTCAAAGCTAATGACCCTTATAGTCCACTGAAGCAACATGATTCTTTTTCTGACAAGCTGAAGAATCCAGCAATAATATTGCGATTCTTTTGTACTCAATTAGAACTGACAACTTTTCATCAGCATTCTTAATATTAGAAATTCTTATTAAGGTCTCGAGCTCTGCTTATGTATAGGAGAAATCAATAGATAAACAAAATTTCTGGAATCTGAGTTTCATTTAGATTCAGAAGCCTTAATTTTTGAAAAGTGTAGTTTATATATATATATATATATAAATTTAATATATACATATATATATTTGTAAAGATTAGTGTTTGGAAAATAGTTCTGTTCTGTGGGAACTATCATTGCTGTAGGGGTGTAAGAACACAGAGTTCTCTTTATATTCTCATTCACTAAATGCACGTATTCATTATAAAACATTATTAACAAAATACCCTGATGCAAAACTTTTCTAAAATTTTCTATCACCTGTCTGCAAAATTGATCTTCAAGGATAAAGAAAAGTTTTTGATACCTGTGGCCAGGCGGTAGTTTGCACAGTAATTGTGTATGAGGTTAGGATATATGCCAAAACCAAAATTGCACAGTGCCAGCCCAGAAGAGCTGGTACCTCTGGAGCACTGAAAGCTCTGCAGTTCTTGGTAGGGGTCTTGAATTAGATCTGGGTAACAATTGTTGCTTTCTGAACACGTGAATTATTTGAAGGTCAAGAAAAAAACACCAACATATAAGTAAGACTACTTATGAAAAGACTAGTGAACTGTCTTTGTACTGCCAAGCTTTATCTTCACTTTTAAATACAAATGACACTTTAAATTTACTTTCTTCATTACTCTTTTCTTCCTTTTTGCTCTGTTAGATCAATATGCATTCTGTCGCTATGTGATTGACATGTTTGCGCAAGGGGATTTTTATCCAGGTACTTTCCTATATCATTGAACTCTGTTCTAATATTCTTCTGTTTCCTGAGAGTTTTTGCTCCTTTATGTATTAAAAGTGTGTTTTGTATTATTGAAAGGTCTCATAAGAGCAACAAAGAGTGTGCCAATAGTTTTAATAAAGCATAAGAGCTAATGGCTGTTTTCTTAAAGCTTTTAATTTTCTGCCTACAATGCATGAATTAAAATCAAGGTTATGTTAAAAGTAGAGTCAATAGAAGGCTGTACAAATTGCTAAAATTTTCCATGCTTCTTTTGGCTGAGATGCAAAAGGAAGGAACTTAGTGCTAATAGCTTATTTGTTCTGTTGGGTTTTTCCCCTACAAATAGCAAGGCTTAATCCCAAAATGGGTCAAAAATAGAACTACCATTGTTGTCCTTGGTATATAAAATACCTTACCTGATCCATCACTTCTGTAGTGGATCTCTTTTCCCACATCTGCGTGCTCATCTGTTCTAATACAGACACTTAAATTCTCACCAGAAAAAAAAAAAAAAAGATAGAGCTACTGAGCTACTGATAATGACGTCACTCTAACCTGACCTTATTTAATAAACATTCTTTCTGCTGAAGTCTAGCGTAAGAGGACATACGATAGAGCGGATGTAATCCTGGGAATGAAAAGCAATGATATTCATGAGAAGAGCCAGGGAGAGAATATTTAAGGATACATGAAGCCTTACAAGCTTTATTTAGTCAGTTATTTACTCAACAAGCTCTCCATTAGTGTGCCGCTAAATTGCATGGGTCTCCTTATCTCTTTCTTGTGGTTTATGTCCTGTCTTAACATGCCCAGGTTCAGACAGAGATGGGAAGTCCTATGGACGTAGCTGAGAAACAGACACTCTTACAAAAAGGAGAAGGACACAGATTTTTGCGGAGGGAAAATGAACAAGTTTGGGATTCTGTAGGGAGAGGGTTTTATGTGGCCTGTTCTCAAAGAGTGACATGGAGAAGTAGGGGGTTCCATTAAAAAGAACAAAGTACTGTATCACCTCTAGGACTTTTAAATGCAGCCAGTTGTTAACAGAGGGACTGTTTTAGGCTCCAAGGAGGAGAAAGATTAGCAAATCCTTTGAGGGACATTAAGTTATGCTTTAAGTTAAAAAATAACTTCCTATACCAATGTGAATGACCTAGTTTCTGGCTTTAGACAGCTGTACCATCAGCAACTCACATGATAAATACTTACAGGGAGATCTTCAAGATCTTTCTTACAGTTCCCTTGATGTTTACAAGCAGCTGTGACACATGTCAAAGACCGTTTTTTCCAGGTGGTTCTGTGCCCTGTATGACACTCTGTGAAGGCAGAGTAGATGTGAGAAGGGAAGGTTTGGGGTTTTTTTCAGTTTTGATTTTTCCAGCAACAAGGAAAATGGGAAAACCATGAAGGGGAGCAGGGAGATAGGACAGTCTCTAGTGACTTGAATTTCAGAAGATAAAAGACATGACTCTTGCTTTCTTGTCATACCAGTGTGCTATGACAGTTGTGCTAAAAGCCAAAGACTAAACAGTTGAAAGACCTCCAATGGCCACTGGGTGATCAGATGGCCTTACAGGTGAATGAACAGCTAGGGTGACAGCTTTAGGCCCCAGAAAATGGAAATAAGTCATAAAACATCCTAAATAACTTAATTTGTAGGTGAAATGAAAAAAGACAGGCTCTTCAAGTCTCCTAAAGTTCACCTGTGGTTCCACCTTTAAAGCAACTGCTATTTGACCTGCTGAGTGGGAAGTAAAAAAACCACAAAAACCCTTACCTTCAAATACTTTTCAATTGCCAACAACTTTTAGTAGACTCACTAGCTGTGAAAGGCAATGCTGAAGCATCCAGACTCCGTTTCTGAGAAGCAAGGTAAAGGTCAGATATGTTCTGCCTTGCTGTGTAGAAATCATTGAGGAGAGTGCCACCAAATGCTGCTTACTTAGTGTTTGTTACTGCCTTTCTCAGGCAGCATTCTCACTTCACACTGTCCTTTTGTGAACTGAAGTATTACTGTAATCCATTTTACTGAATGTGGGGAAAATACCCTTTAATAATGCTAATATTCAACTAGATTTAAAATCTGCTATATATATCCTTTTGTCAGTCTATGTATTTTCTGCTAAACAAGTTCTTCCAAACAAAGAGATTTGAGTGCAAATCAGCTGAGGAATTTAATTACAGCCACCTTGACACTTCAATACTTTCTAAACAGGAATTATTTCTATCAATCACAATTGAAGGAGAAAAAAAATACCCATATTTTGTGTCATAGAAAATTCCTTTATAGAATTATACCGGCTTTATGTAGGATTGTTTCCATCAAACACGTCTTTCTATCTTCTTGAGCTTATAAGAGCAATGTCCCACTCAGACTCCCTAAGCAAAATGTATGGGTTTATAATGTCAAAACAGCAATATCATTCAGTGTTTATTCTGTGATAGTGTTTTTGCAATATTACTATTATAAAACTTTGTATTCATTACTTCCAACATTAGATTACTTTAGTCGTATATAAATTTTAAGCAGGAATTTAGATCTTAGGATTTAGAATTAAGAAAAATAGATCACTTAAGATGGCATTTTATAGTACTGAAATAATAAAAATTAAAAATAAAACTCAGATCCTTAGGTTTCATTAATCAAATACACTTTTCAAAATACATAAAATAATATATTCAGTCACATGAACAATGTATTGGAGGTCAGTTAATACTCTTATGTTGATTTTAACAAATGAAGCTGAAATGTTCTTCTCTTACTCAAAGTTTTGTCAAGATACTGCAGCCTTAGCTATAAAAAATGGATTAAAAGTATGCAAGGAATTCATAGGAAACCGTATAAGGAAGAATTCTTGCTAAGCTGCTTCATGTAGTCTTAGCTGGTTTTCTTGTTTCTCTGGCCAGTATTTGTCCTTGACACTGACCAAGGCAGATTCTCCTGTAAATCACGATAATTGTATCACTATTAACGAACTTCTAAGATTTCTATTTTACTTTTTATTAAAAAGAAGCACCTTAGTTCTCTGCCCTTTACACTAGATAACAGTGGAGCTTTAGCCATGAATTCTTTTTTTTTTCTAAACCAGAATTCCACCTCATGAATGTCATAACTGCATCAGTGACCAGTTGGATTCTGCTGAGAAATTTATAGGTGGCCCACTTCAGGTCTACTGTATACAGTATAAAGTAGTCCTTTCTGATTTTACCTGTTAAGAAATGGAGTTTGAGATTTATTTTTTTTACTTTCTGTCCAGCGTGGTGATAAGTGACAATTTCTCAGAGGGACTGCTGAACCACCTTTTCCTCAAAAGCATAGATTTTCTGATCTTATTTACCCCTGGACTACAGTTTCTCAGCCAAGTACAGGCAGTACTGTCTCGGCATTAACAAATCACTCTGTCCAAATTATTCTATACTTCTTTTGGTTGCCTGTAAATGAAAAATAAATATGCATTTCTTCCAGAGTTAATTTTCAAAGTTTTACTTATAAAACGTTAAAACTTGAAGTGGAAAGCTTGTTTGTTAAGAACATTTGTTCTGATTGGCACTTCTATTTTTCTACTGGCATTTCTGAAGTCCAAGACAGCCTTTCTGATACAGAAAGACCCTGGCTTATACAGTTTCATGGATATAATCAATTCCATGTATTTGATAATTTGTTTGATATTCCTGTGTTTTGTTCTGAGTAGCATTTCTAATGTTCTAATTCTTAGTTTTATTGGTAGGAGAAACGGTTCTAATTTAGTAGAAATTCAAATTTACTTTCATAACTATTTTTTGGCCTTAGAGAGTTTAGAATTCCTCATCTATATGGGTGGATTTCAGGGACACTAACTGGTTACTCTTTTAGCATGGAGCACATGGTTCTTTAAGTTAATTGCATCTACTCTACTTTATTCCCCCGGTGCCATACATCTGTTTTCCCACTCATCCCCTGCTTTCCCTGTGGTGTTTGCCAGTTTGCTTTATGTTAGCACATCCTGAGCTATTCTGGCAGATCAAGGAACTGTTCTGATGAAATGCATTTTGTGTTTTGCAACTGCATAAAGTGGTTTCTTGTGTGTCTTTTTGCATGTCATCTCAGCATGGGGCTGTGCATGCTGCAAACTGCTGAACGAGGAGCAGTAAGCATCTTTCAGGTATTTGGTCATAACATGGCATCTTTTTTTCCACAGGCACGCTCTCTACTCATGGTCTGATTTTGTTTTCATGTTAATCACTTAGAAGTTTATTTCGTGTGTATTATTTTACTGTGTTCTAGTTTCAGTTAAACTACTTACATTTTACAGTATTCTGACTCACTGCTGGATGCCTAATTGGCAACAAAGACATTGGGAGCATAGATGGGATATTATTCACAATTTAGACTTTCTAAAATTTTTGCACTGAAGCACCCAATTACCCTACAGAACTTATACCACTATAAACCTGTTTCCAATAACAACTAGACTCTAAAGGAATGTCGCCATATCATTTCCTTTTGTCAATTTTCCCTCATATGTCTACTATGTATTTCCATGTCAGGGTCTGAAAGCCAAAGTGATGTAGACGATACTGTTAATCTTATACTGTTGAAAAAATATTTGCTTTGGAGAAATTATTTAGTATTTCTGGCATGTGTACATTGCAAGAGTGTATCCTATAGGGTAAAAGGGTTATCCCACCTGCTCATTAAAAAATCATTGAAGCCTCACTTTTTGCACATTGAAGAAAAAGAAAAAGAAAAAAAAAAAACTGACAAACACGGAGAGAAGAAATTCAGGCAAATTGTGATGAGTGTCCATGGGGAATCTTCAAGACTGTTTTGTCCCAGAAAGAAGTGGTAGACTGAATATCCTTCATGTCTGCAGTGTTCTTGAAGGGCTTACCTTTTCTTCATTGCCAAGAAGTATTCATTCAAAGGAAGGTATTATTGTTACAAATATAAGAGAATTTCTAGAGTGTCAGTATG